>LPNX011030279.1:214026-235775 GCA_001517045.1 Pseudotsuga menziesii | reverse complement strand
ACATGTGTTCCAAATGTATCCATTGTGTGTGTTTTACAAAATATGTGTTACGTTCCAATCTAGAATGTAGTTCGCATATGCATTAGTTAATGTATTTTCATTTCGTGAAATGTGATTAAATGAAATATAATCAAAATTTCTTTCAAGTAATCTAACCTACAAAAACTGACATAACAAGGAGGTAGGGTTTCGTACCTGATAATCTCCATTGAGTTGGGAAACCACCAGTTAAGAGTCAAGTCTGACTTCCAACTAGGTGATTCCATGTGATAAGGAATCACATAACAACTCAATAACATCCTTGCACTCAACCACATTATTGGTATCAGGGCTTACGCAAGCGCCTCCAGAGGCAACTAGTTGTCCTGCAGGGGAATAAATAACCCATGCAGCTTAAGCCATGTTGCAAGAATGATGACTAGCGCCATCCACAAAACCTATGAACCACTCAGCTGACATCTGTAACAATCACCAGATGATATAAGAAACACTAAATAGGTAACTATTGTACATAAAAAGTACATATAATAAAAATACAGGAAAAAGCACTAATCCTAGGCATAGTACTTCTTCATGTAGATCCCATTTCTAGGCTTAGGTATCTTATTTCCACCAAAATCTGTTAACCGATATGCCCCTTTCTTCAAACCCCTCAACACAATGTAGGGTCCTAACCACATGGACTTGAACTTTCTTGCCCCTACTGGTTCTTTGTCCTAATCCCAGAGAAAGACAAGCTTCCCTTCAAAGAAAATTTTAGGCTTGACTAATTTATAATATTGGTTTTTAACCCTATTCTTATGAGATTCATTTTTTGTTACTGCATCTCTTTGTCATTCATATATATTTTCCAAATGTAGCAAACATTCTTCTAATTCAGTTGTGTCACGGAGTACATGAATGGAAATTTTAAACGATGGAATTTCACATTCAACCAGAGTGACTGCTTCCACCCCGTGAATGAGTTCGAACATGAGAAACATGTGGCAGTCTTGACATTAGTCCAGTATTCCCAAATTGTAGGACATAGCATAATGTGCCAATCTGATCATGCTGCATTGATGGTATGCTTGAGGATTGTCTTTAAGGTCTTATTGACTACCTCTACTTGACCATTCACTTGCAAGTAGAAGGAAGATGAGTGATATTGCTTGAACCCTAGAATAATAGTCAATTCAGTCATCATGCTATTCTGAAAGTGACTTCCATGTTCAGTGAAAATCTCCTTTAGAATACCGAAGCAAGTAATGATATGGTTGAAAACAAAGAAAGTTGTAGTTTCCTCATTAGCGTTAAAGGTAGGCATTGCCTCTCCCAATCTAATAAAATAATTGACATCAACAATGATATATTTGTGCCCCCCAGTCGAAACTAGGTTACATGTCATGTAATCCACCCCGCACTTAGTGAAGGGGCCCACTATGATGACTGGAAACAACGAATCAGGATGTGACCACATTTTCCTAGTTTAAAGCTGACAAGGATGACAATGCTTCACATCCTCCACAAAATCCTTAAATATGATGGGCCAGAAATAATTGACACGTAAGATATTCTGGGCCATTGCTAAGAAAAATAAATGAACCCCACACACTCCACTATGGGCATCATTTAGGACACACTCAACCTCCTCGTGGGTGAGGCACTGATGCAAAATAGAGTCTACCCCTCTACGGTATAAAGTATCCTTGATGATAAGGTAAGTTTTCGCATGTATGCACAGTTTACGTCGCTCTTCCCTCGAGAAGGACATAGGACAATTCAAAGTCTCAAGATATATAAATATATATCCATACCAAGGATCATAGGTGGCGATAAAAAATATATACACATCTGGGAATGAGTCTTCGTCAAACACTACATTTTCTTTCATAGGAAATTATGAAATAATATTTGTAAAAGCTAAGGAATTCTTAGATTTGGCAGATTGAAAATCCAAGTCAAATTCTTGGAGAATGACTATCCATTTATTGAATTTTCCCCTGATTATGTGTCAAATAAAAACACACTGAAAGGGATAAACATCTACCACTACTATAGTGGTCCTCGGTAGGATGTAGTGGCGTAACCTATGCACAGCTTAAATAGATTCTAAAGATAACTACTCGACATGGGAGTATCAAAGTTCAGGACTAGATAATGCATGACTGAGATAATAGAAAACATGCTCTTGGATCTTGTCATCTTCCTGAACCAATACTACCCCAATGGTCAACTTCGACGCAATGAGTTACAATATAAAGTGGTGAGAGTAATCTGCTGGACGCAACAAAGGAGCCGCATTAGAGGAAATTTCAACTCAAAATGGGCGTTTTAACTTTTATTCAAATTCCATGTCATCATGTGTTAGCCAATGAAATTGCTTTAAATTTGAAATACGGTATAGGTCTTCAACACTTTTTTAATATAAATTTGGGGATAGGTATCATAAAAAAAATACTTTTTTTGTTTGTATTTTTGACATATATCCCTATGTTTTTACTCAAATTTCGATCGGGAGAGCTCATTGAATCCAATGAGTACCCACTCGCCATACTTTTGATGGACCCCGTTACCCCAAAAACAAGAAATACCTGAAAAAATAGAATGATGACATCATCATTCCATTTTTTCAGGTATTTCTTGTTTTTGGGGTAGCGGGGTCCATCAAAAGTATGATGAGTGGGTACTAGTTGGATGCAGAATTTAATTCCACATCCAATGAGCTCTCCCGATAGAAATTTGAGTAAAAACACACGGAGATATTTCAAAAATACAAATAAAAAAGTAGTTTTTTTCTTTTCTTCCTCTAAAATTAATAAATATTATTTTATTATTTTAACTATTATTTTATTAGTTCATTTTAGGAGGCCCATTTTGAGTTGAAATTTACTCTAATGATAGAAAAGATTTCTTCAATGCCTCAAAAGCAAGTTGTGTGGTTTCATCCCATACAAATGGAGTGTCATGCTTCAACAAGAACCTGAAACCCTTAGTGATATTGGCATATTTAACAATAAAACGTTGAAGGAAGTTATATTTTTCTTGTAGGCTCTAAAGTTTTCTGATAGAACAAGGAGGAGGTAGATTTACAATGGCTCTACTTTCAAAGGATCCACCTTAATACCTTTGTTAAATACAATGATCCTAAGTATCTGCCCCAACTCAATGCAGAAAACACACTTGTGGGGATTGAATCATATTTTTTAATGCTTGCATTGTTTGAAAAATAAGTGAAGGTGATTTGGATGACCAATCCTCTTACGAGAATGAGAAGACATATCATCTAGGTATGACTTGACAATGGTCTTAATGTTATGGAAGGAAACATTCTTTTCCCATTGAAAGGTAGCCCCTGCATTTTTCAATCCAAAAGGCATTTTTCTGTACGTGAAGGTATCCCACTGAAAAATAAAATATATTTTATGTTGGTCTTCTGGCTTCATTTGAATTTGATTGTATCTAGAAAAACCATCCATAAATGAAAAACTTCACTCCCCACACAAGCATCAATTATTTTATTTATAAAGGGTGTGGGGAAATTGTCCTTGGGACATGCTTTGTTTAAATCATGAAAATATGTACATACATGTATTGTCCCTTGGTTCTTATCAACGAGAACATGATTGGATACCAATTATGTCAAAGCAATCAGGTAGATGAAACCAACTTTCAGCAATTCTCCCACATCAACCTTAACAGTTGCTGCTTTTCGCGGATTAATAGGTCTAAGTTTTTGTCGAACTAGTTTGGCATTAGGGTAGGTTCAGATTTAATGTTCGACAAGCGATTTATCAATTCCCAACATCTCCTCATATGACCAAGAAAACACGTTGCGAAACTCCTTAAATAAGGCAGTATAGATAGCAATCTCCTACAGATAGCAGTTTGCACCGATATGTACATTTTCGATGATGTCAAGGTTTGCAAAGATGTTGATAGGGATAGTAATAGAATTTTTTTCCATATTCACCTGAGCAAAAATTGCCTCCCTTGGAAAGGGATTAATCGATAGATCAAGATCTTATGCTAGTCTCACATGGAACTCCTAGTTTTCAATTCTACTAAGCTCTGGAAGGAAGTAGGTTCTATGGTAAATATATTCACATATATTATCTTTCCCACTCATGGATTCCAATATGGTTTCATCCGAAGGAAAAACAATGTCTAAGAAGTCATGAGAATATAAAGAGTTCTCTACCCAAGTAGGCAGATAAGCTCCGTCTGACTCCTCTACGACTGTAGAAGGAGTCGCAATAGGATGGACAGTGGTGTTAACAATAACTTGGTAAGCCACTTCCACTATAGACAAGGGCACATGAGGTTCATAACAGGAAGAAAGGACCCAAGGATCCATTCTATAGACAATCGTAGTGATACAATTTCGTACAATGGTAGAACCAAGATAATTTATAGGGGCTGGGATATAAAATGTGCCCATTAACGATGAATACATACCAAACACCAAGCTCTCATTAACTAGTTTGAACTGATCAACCAATGGTACAATCGACTCATTATTTTCCAAATGGCCCTTCCGAGTGAAACTGAGTTGGTCAATAGTAACCAAAACCGTAAGTCCATCTTCTCCCCAAAAGCAGGCTATAGTCTAGTGGAGCATCAAACAACTCCACTTCAACACCCACTACTTTCCTTGCCAACTTAATCTGAAAATATGGTAGGATACCATGAGGAAGAAAAGACCATTTGTCAAAAGTACTAAGTAAGGTCCTCGATGGAACTAGCTCTAGGGAGCCTAAATCCTTCAAGAAAGAAGGAGACATCACACATGTGGAAGCACCTTCATCAACAATTGTATTTCCAATGGTTTTACCACCATGAATGACATCTATTGATAAAGACACATGATACGGTAGGTATATATTGATATTTGCAAGATTAAATTTTTCCATTAGACTTGAGGAATCCATACTTCCTAAAGATGCTAAAAGGGAATCCCGTTGAGTAGGAAAACTCTGAAGAAATTCCAATGTGGGCATTGCACAAGGAGTTTGGGCCAAATATTCCACCACAGAGTAACTAGAAGCATCCCTAGAGTTTGGATTGTGAAATGCTTTTTTAAAGACACTTTTTGGTATATTAGGCATTGGCTCGGTAGGTTTCTCGATCATGAGAGGGTTAGAGGTTTCATGAAATGACTTACCCCTCTTAGGAGCCTCTATTTCATAATTCTTATTTCTCATCTAGAGGAAGGAACTAGATTGTGCCATGTTGATATAACTTTGGTCATGGGGAGCACTAGAAATGCTCCCGGCTACATTAGAAACTAAAAATCCATTCTGTCCTTGGGGAAATGGATCCTTCAGGACAACTGATTGTTTATTTTTAAGTAGCTTATGATCTTGATCAGTGACACTATAGTGTGAGAATTAACTGGACTGAACACACCATCAGCATGGGGTCCAAGATTGGGCTTCTCGATACTATGGGTAGACTGTGGTGCCTCAGGTATGATTTCATATAATATTCTAGACTGAGCATTTATCAAATCCATCTGTTGGGACTTGAGGACAGCCTCTTCTTTAGTGGTCACCCTCAAAGTGGATACATCCTTATATATATAAGTAAACACATATTTTAGGAACTGCTCTATCAAGAACTCAGGGGGAATGGTGGCTTTAATGACCCTCTTCTGTCTTCATGACTCTTGGATATGATCTGAGATATGCATGGATTTATCTTTCCAAAAGGTAGATGATAAATCTATGCTGGCATCATACCAGACAGGAAGCTGGAAGTGGTTAAGGAACACATTCGCTGAGTCAAAAAAAAATGTCAAACACAGTAGAGGGAAATTCAATATACCACTTTACTGCCACACTAGTCAATGTTCTTTGGAAAAGCCTCAACCAAGCAGTGTTGTCATTCAGTGAGTTTGAAGAGCATGAGAAGTGAAAAGTGGTGATATGGGAACCTGGATCTTTGCCATCTTTTCCCTAAAACTTGGGAATTTCCTAGGGTAGTTTGCTAGGAACAAGAGGCTAAGTGGCACTATGCCTCACCAGGTCATTTATTAACTTAGAAAAATATCACAAGTTTAAAGGATCTAGGAAAGGAAATTTAGGCCGAATCAGAGGTTGAAAAGATGGTGTCTGGAGGCAGAGGGGCCTGCCTCATGGTTCTCAAATGTAAAGGTGGGGTTTCCCCTAGCCACCGATTATGAAGTAGTTGGACTAGTTTTAAATGGATTCCCCCCATTAGCTAGTGGGTTACTTGTGTGCAGTGTAGTGTAAGTGGTTTGAGCTGCTCCACATGAAACTGGAGTATGAAAGATAGGAGAAAGTATCCCTCCGCTAAACAACAAAAAGCAAGAGCTTGTGAATGGGGCTGAAACTAGTGTCTAGAAACCTTAAACATATGAGTTTGTGTTTCCAAACTGCATCCCCACATATGTAGGTGTAGGACCAGCATAAGGAGTGGATGGGGGAATATTCCCCCCATTCCATATGAAATCATGCAAACATGAAGAGGATCCAATAGAACCACTCTGCTTAGTATGCATGAAAGAGGGGGAAGAAAAAGGTGCACTGTGAATTGCAGTGACCACCCCAGTATAAGAGCCTACTACATTCGAGGAATCTGGTGGTTGAACCACACGGCTACTTGGTGATACAGGTGTAGAATGTTTATTTGTTCTCAAAGCACCAACTGGGGGAGGTCGCACTCGTTCACCCAAAATGGCTAAAGTGGGGATAGAAATACCCTCCCTAGATATAGCCATGAATCTACTCACAGGAACACCAATCATAGGTGAAGTAAAAGGAATAACTTGGACGATCACATGATCATTTAATTCAGTAAGAAGCGGGTTAAAGTTCCTTGCAAACTCATCAGCCTGGAAGTATTCAATCTCCATTGCACTTGTATCAACCTGATTAATCCTGATTTCTAGTTCGCCTAGAACTTCGCTATCTCCTACCGGTTCAGATGAACCATCAATACCTAATATTCTCCTTTGAGGGGGCAGTGGAGGCTCCACTGGGATAACTAGAGGAAGGTCTTGCAATCTTCTTGACCTTTTGAGCAGTTGATCCTCCACAGCTACAAATTGAATCTTCACACACCTAAAGGCCGACTAAGCATAGACAAACCACACAACACTCAGTAAAAAATTCCTAAAACAAAAACATACAAAAAGGTATGAGATATGATTTCCAAAAGAAATATGATAGAATGTTACTTGGCATCCCTATAGATTTTCTTAGGCATAAGTAGAGGAATCACCCAACCGCCTTCCCACACCTTCTATCAGGGTTACCTTCCAAGCCCATCCAAGGTAGACCAGAAACAGCCTTCCAATATACGTGTGTATCAACACTAATGTCAAAGAGACTAAATGCTACCGCAAATACACTGAGAGTTTGGAGGGACAGTCACAATCCTGAATCATACACATGGGCAGGGTAGCAATGTCGAAAAACCTATCAACATCGGCACCACATGGGGCCCAATATGTGGTATTGAAAGAAGTCCTCAGATGCATAAAAATATTGGTTTACGCTCAAACAAGGAATCAAAGGGTTACCTCCTCAGTCCAGGTCCTCATGCAGCCTCATGCTTAACTCTTGTGTGAGAGGAGATTCCTAGAAACACTCAATATAGAGGAGGATCTACCTAGTGATTGACCAACTACATCTAGCCTAAGCTAGTCTGTGTATGAACCTAGAAAAGAGAAACTTACTAATAATTTTTAAATATGTTTCTCTTTTTAATAGTTTTTTTTTAGTGAGAGGCAGTGGTGTGAAAATTGTATGGTGTTATGGTATCAGTAAAAGAAAGCAAAAATGATGTATAAAAGTAAATTTTCAAAGCGAATTGCAACTACTAAGACAACGTTTTCTTTTCTTTTTGTAAATGAAAGCTAATGAATTTAAAACTATGTATGAGAAACTACAATACTTTTTAAGAATTTTTGAATTTTCCTTGAAAAATAGTGAAAAGAAATACTAAATGCAGCTTAATGCAAAAGTAATTTTTGTTTTTGTCTTTTCTTTTAAAAAAACTTCAAAAATTACAATGCAACCAAATGCAAAACTTGAGAAAAATTGACTAATCTAAGCATATAGTAGTGAAATGAGGCAAAAGGATCCCAAAGTAACCTACTTCAACAAAAAAGAAGAATCCTGGATAAAACTTTGACTTGGAGGAACTATCAAACTTACCAGCTCACTAGATCCACAAAAAGAAGAGTGACAAACTCAAACTACGAGCAGCGGTACAGAGCATAAAGTATTCAAGGACTTTATCACTGACCTAGAAAACAAGCACCCAAACTTACAAACCAAGCAGGAGGACCACCGACACTCACCAATGAAAGAAAATAAAACACAAAGGCTTAAGGACTTGAAGAAATCAAATGAAATATGTGACGTACAGACCTCAGACTAACATAGTCATGTCATAAGTAGAACCCTCTCAAGCAATCAAAAATCCATAAGACAAGGACAAGAAAACCCTACTAAAAAAAATTAATTCTACAATAAACTCGTGACTAACTATACAGATAGCTCGCGTATGACACGCGACTATCTAGACTGCAACCCACGTGTACAAGGTCAAACTCCTTGTGCGATGTTTGCGCTAGAATTGCTTCATCGCACAGGGAGTTTGGGCCAAAACTAGCAAAAGGATCCTGAAAATGTCAAACCATAAACAAAATGAAAAATAAGAAAAATCACACTTAGAATCAAACAAAAGAAAATACTGGTAAGGGAATGTAAAGAACGAATTTATAGCAGGCTGGACTTCCCAACGAAGTCACCATTTCTGTTGTTTAGGACAATGTACCCTTGAAACCTAGGGTCTCTGGGGTTACCAACTTACTAATACAATTGCACACAATCATCTTATGTAGAAATTGAAATAGGAATAGGAAGAAGACTTGGAAAACATGGTTTATGATGATTGATCCAAGCTTTGTCTTCTCCTGCTTTTAGTCTCTTCCAAATATTCCAGGGATTCTCTAATTCACCTACAAAGAAAAAATTCTTCCAGCAATATTTTGCATATATGTAACTGGTTAATACGATGTATTTTGATAATAAATAATTAAAACAATTCATAATCCATCATATACAAGAATGCAACAATAAAAAGATTTGAAGAACTTTCTTTATTATAAACAGAGAATGGTGAGATTACAACCCAAATTCTTAAAAAAGGACTCCTCTACAAACCATGGTCATAACACCAACATAAATTTTCTCTTCTAGGAATGATTGATTAGCCCCATCCCAAGACTTCTATTTATACATGGGGAAATAGAGAGGTTTCAATGGTTAACATGGTTGAGACAGTTCAGATAGTTATGATTAGGGACTCAACTAATCTCGACTAGTCATGATTTATATTTTTATCATTAATTTAAGGTACATGCAAGTATTAACATAAGAAATTCATGTGTGACACGCTACTTTCTCAAAGTAAATTGGCATGTTCAATGTACACACATGTTGCAATACAAACACTCGCGTGTGACATGTGGGTTGCAATGCAAATACTCGCGTGTGCAACCCTAATCACGAAATAAAAATATATGAAGTTGGTCAGGAGATTATGTATCAACAGTCATGCACATATATAGTGTTTTGGCTACTTCAATCCTATTTGTCCTTTTGTGTCCGGACATATTGGACATCGGTACTTGGACGGTGAAGTGCCATTTCGGTTGTTAACAACATGGAAGTATCGGATCATGCTCATCCTAGAATAAAATGATCTAGAATGATTTATAAAGGATAAATTTGTAGAATGAGAAGGAGATGAAGCTCATGCCAAATACAAGAAGGGTATGATCAAGGCTAAAAGGATCATACACGACTCCATCAAAGATAACTTGATTCCTCAAGTATCTTTAGGGACTACACCAAAAGAAACGTTTGATGGTCTATCCAACATATTTAATGGAACAAATATTAATAGAAATATGACCTTCAGGAATGACCTCAAAATTTTAAAGGCTCAAAATTCAGAAACCATGCAATCATACTTCACATGAGTATCTCAAATCAAGGAGAAGTTTGAAGCTCTTGGTGATATGGTTGAAGAAGTAGAAATTGTAATGGCCACCTTGAATGGTATTCTAGGAGATCAAGAATTCTTTATTTGAGGAATATGTTCAAGAAGAAGAAATAATAAAAACCATAGAAGAGAAGCTAAATGAAAATGAGGATCAAGCTTTGGATGTCCATACCAAAGGAAAGAACAATAGGAAGAGTTATGACCATCCTCCTAGAAAATTTCAAGGGTTTAAGAATTCCAAGAAAGAATTCTCAAATTATGAATGTTTCACTTGTCACAAGATGGGACACGTTGCTATAAATTGTCCCATGAAGGAAGAACAAGTCAAGAACACGAACATAATATTCTAGGCCAATGTTGCTGAAGACAATGAAAGAACTAAGGAGAATGAAGTTTCATGCAAATAATGTGTCTTCACCTCTACACTCACAGATTCAGTCTCACCAGGGAACGACAGTTGGCTAGTAGATAGTGGTGCCTCCAAACACATGGCATGTTACAAGGAATCACTCTCATGTATTATACAAAATCAGTCCCCACAAAAGGTAATGCTTGTAGATGATTATCAATATCCCATCAAAGAAATGGGAGAAGCCTCCTATAAGTTGGACTCTCGAAAGTCCAGGAAGATGAAGGATGTCATGTATGTCCCAGGATTAAAGAAGACTCTCCTTTCTATCTCATCCTTAGATAAGAAAGGTTTCAGCTTTGATTTTGTAGACAACAAAGACCTCATATAGACAAAGGAAAAACTATATATGATGCAGTAGTGATTCGATTTGAAGAAGGAGGAGTCTACAAATTAAAGGGGCATGTATATTAAACATTAATGACTCGTACCATAAGCCCATGTGATCTATGAAACATAATAATTTCTCATGTACATTACAAAGAATTGGAAATTGTGAGCAACGCTGTGATAGTTATACCAGATATTTAGATAAATCATGAAGGGATGTGCCAAGGATGTGCATAAGGAAAGAACACTAAGAACCTGCTAGGTGCTAGAAATTCCCTTTTTGCCTAATCTTATTTATCCCCTTTTCCCTAATTTTCCCTCTGATTTATAACCAAGTCATTACCTTTCCCAAAGAACAAGCATGGATTTCAAAGGTATAGTTCATTATTTATCTCTTTCACCAATGCTTCATATTGATTATGGTTATGATATTTATCTTTGAATTGCGTTGACATGTAATTGGTTTTATAGGTAAAGTTTAGAATCTCCAGGTGCAGCAACTCTCTAGACTTGGGAGGTAAATAATTATTGGAATCAGTTTCCTTTTTACGATCCAGTTGAAGTCGTTGATGAGATAACCTCAAATGTCCTTCCATGTAGCTAGCTAAAATTGCCCAAGAGTCTGTCTTCATCATCTAGAATACGTTTGGCTTTTGAATAGTTCAAATTAAAAGTTCATTCATGATTATGAACTAATTCCATGTAATGTAATAATAGTTGTAACTATTTTTGTTTTATTTGGCAGCCTGAATATCATAGATATTCATGGATTCCCGATATTAGTGGATCTGAACTACTTCATCCCTGTATAAATATGACCAGGAAACTAGAGCAAGGGGCTTGGAAATATTGTAGAAGGATTGTAGCAAGAGGATACTGTAACTGTACTTTTCTCATTTTAATAAAGGAGCAACAATTCTCAATATCTTCATGTTGTATATTTCATTAAGCCTTTACCAACAGCTCTTTTTGAAGGTCAGGTCCCACCTTTTTACAAAGTTGTTGGTATTAGCAGATGTTGTAGTTTTACTTATTTTGTCTTCGTGTGGAATTTCAGCTGAATGCATTAGTAGATGGTTGCGACAATATTTATTATATAATTGCATTGATATAATTTATTTTGGTTTGCTGCAATAATGTGGTGTGAACAGTCGACTGTGTAGAATATATTTTTTCTTTATTTAAAGTGTGCTAATTAAGTATATGTGTTACAATCACGCTCAACTCCTGCGTCTTGTTGTCATTTATCTTTCTTAGAGTTCACTGAATTAGATAGATAATTATTTTTGTGAGTTGGTTGTTTTATCAATGGTTTGTGATTGTCTTGATTTGGTAATTGGCGATTTAACTTCTTGCAAAAGCAATTCTAGTTAATTCATTCTTAGATCAGTAATTGTAGAATGTGTACGATAGGAATCAAGAATACTTTGATTTACTAGATTGATAATTAAGATTGGTTTACATAGATAGGTTAGTTGACTGAGCAGTTATTAGGATTGAATGATTTGCATTTCATTAATCAAGTACTGAATTGTTTATGCATATATTTTACTTAGTTACCTTTGAAATAACCAGACTTTCGTGGGTCAAAAATTTATATTGAGCAGTTTGCTTGTTACCAAAATTAATGAGCATATAGAGTGACCAACATTTTGGCGTCATTGTTAGGGAAGGTAATTGGTAGACATATATCGTAGTTGATTGGTTCAATTTCTTTAGCAATTTTTATTTTCAGGGTTACAGGGACGATAAGATGTAGTGAAGAGCTACGCATCCTTCAGCACACCGAACGGGTTCCTAGCCTAATGATCATTTATGATTATTTAATATTTTATGAATACAAGAAGAACTCAATGGGAAACCCCCAAAAGCACTAACTTTGCAGGTGGAGGAGTTCGCCACTCAACCCACACCTAGGAAGGCCAAAATTTATTGATTATTCTTCTAGTGGAGCCTTATATCGAACATCATCTTCCGTAAGGAGAAGCCATGTTACTTCTAGGTTGGATTCATTTGTGTCACTTGTGGAGATACCACTAGGTGCTATAAATCCATATGGTAGCCCTAAGCTGACTCCATAGGATAGGGGAAATTCTGTGGGGGCAGATGAGCTAGACAAGGTGTATCAAAGCAATGGGTAGGAGGTTACTAAAGAAGAGTGGTTGTGGTTTTGACAAGAATTCAAAGATCATAAGAAGCAAGAAGAGTGAGTGGAAGAGGAAATCATGAATAACGAACGTCACCATGAAGATCGTGAAGAAGTATTGGGGGGAAATGATAATGACAATGGAAACAATCAACATGCATAGATAGTTTCTATGCTTCAGTTCCCTATTCGACAGACAACTAGACAAGCCCCCAGGAAAAATATTTCACCTTCAGTACTACTAAAATTCCATGGTAAGTATTCTGAAGATGTAGGTGAATTCCTTTTCAAATTTGATATTCTATGCTGAAGCTAAGATTATATCTATAGTGAGAGGAAGTTTAAATTATTTCCTGCCACCCTGAAAGGAAAATCTCTACAATTTTTTATGAGTTTGGGTGGTGAAACTATTACAACATGGGATCAAATGAAACACGTATTTCTTTCGAAGTACCAATATTATTGCAATACTAAGGATAAGAGAGAGAAACTATTTAAAATGGTGAATAAAGATGATGAAATCTTAGAGTAATTTGTAGAAAGACTCCTATATATTATGTAGAGATCGATCCATACCGATATTGGGAGGGATTTCCTTAAAATGATTTTCTTGCGAGGGATAAGAGAAGACTGCCTTGATATGTTCAATTTATTAGGAAAGGGAGACATCTACAAGGAATATTTTGATCATATTGTGGATCTATGTCGAAGATACTCCAGAGGGTATTCCAGAACATGTATAAGGGAATGCGATGTGTTTATATGAGCGCAAAATTCATCTACTAGAGGGGATACTCATGCATATACAGGTAGTCTTCTTGAAATTTTTAAAATTGATATGATGAGTTCTATTTCCTCACAATTCGATGTCATGAGAGAAAATAAGAAACAAGTTGTAGAAGATATGGTACTTGGTGTATTCTTCCCTAAGTGTAGAAAGAGGCACCCGCTGAGGGAATTCCTGCTTGACAAGGTGGAGGTATGTCGTTTGTGCGATTTGGATCATGATACTAAATATTTCCCTTCACTGCCAAAATTCAAAGAATTATTTCAAGAATCCACCGTGGACACGAAGCAAGCCTCTTTTATCTCACAAAAGAAGCCTTAACAACCTCGAATTATAGGTATGAATTTAGACCCTACATCTTTTAATTCTTGGAATAACATGAATATTTATGGATGATTTCACTTTGTATGGTTGTAGTTTTGACGAAGCTTTAAGAAATTTGGAAAAAAAATTGGAATGTTGTGAATAGACCCACCTATCCATGAGTATTGAAAAGTTCCATATGATGATGAGTGAGGGTATAGTTCCTGGGAATTTTATTTTTGCTCGAGGAATCCAAGTAGATCCAGCTAAAATAAAAGTAATTTCTGCAACATTCCTACTCCTAGAACGCAGAAAGAGGTACATAGTTTTCTTGGACATGATGGATACTATAGACGATTTATAGAATAAATTTCTAAATTAGCATCTCGTTTATTCAATTTATTAATGAAGGATTCATAATTTGTTTGGATAGATGCATGCCAGACAATGTTTGCAGAACTAAAGAAAAATTGTCCATGACACCTATCCTAAGAGGGCCTAATCAGGCCTTTCCTTTTCACATTTCTTCTAATGCTTCAGATATTGCTATTGGAACAGTCTTGGGACAACATGAATGTCCAAAACCCATATGCTATCTATTATGTTAGTAAGAATCTAGCCCCTGCTGAACTAAACTAAACAATTACAGAAAAAGAATTGCTTTCTATTGTTTATGCCATTGATAAATTTAAACATTACATCACTGGTTATTCTACTTTTCTTCATACTGATGACTCAACTATTAAATATTTAATGAATAAACCTATTACTAATGCTCGAGTGACTAGGTGTTTGTTGATTTTACAAGAATTTGATATAAGTATTATTGATAGACTGGCTGAGGAGAATGTGGTTGTAGAATTCATTTCTGAACTAACTCATAATGACGATAACTTACTTGTAGAGGAATCCTTTCCTGAGGAGCATTTGTTCACAGTCTCGAGATATTCCCCATGGTATACAAATATCACTAATTATTTGGATGTAGGTAAGATTCTAGCCCACTTATCAAAATGAGAAAGAAGAAGGATCATACAAAAGAGTGCTAGATACTGTTGGATCTAAGGTAATATCTTCTACACAGGGCCTTATTTTGAAATCCGACATTGTGTGAGGGAAGATGATATTCACATCATCTTCAAGGCATTTCATGATGAGACATATGGGTGGGATTTTGTTGATATGAGAATTGGTCATAATGCATTAAGAATGGGGTATTTTTGACCAACCATGTTTCAAGACATGAAGAAATATGATCAAGCATGTGATAGCTGCTAAAGGATGGGCCAGCCAAAATGATTGGATGAAATGCTGCTTCAACCACAGTTAGTGGTTGAATATTTTGACAAATGGGATCTAGACTTTATATGGCCTATCAATCCTCAGAAACAAAATGATTATATCCTGCTTTTCATAGATTACATGACTAAGTGGGTGGAGGCTATGGATCTAGTAAAATCCAATGATCAATCTATAATAGATTTCCTATATGGAGATATATTCACCCGCTTTGGAGTACCCAGAGAGATAGTAACAAATGGAGGAGGAAAATTTGTGTCTTGTAAAATGGAAGCCCTATTTCAGAAATATGATATTCAACATCGGAAAACCTCACTATATCATCCACAATAAATGGCTTGGTGGAAAGGAAAAATAAGGTAATTGAGGATATCCTTACAAACATAGTGAAGAGTCAATGCAAGGATTGGGATCAAAGGCTTCCGCAAGCATTTTGACCCTATCGTACTACATGGAGAAACACTACATTTTTCTCCCCATATGAACTCCTGTACAGAAATAATGTTGTTTTTCCCATTGAATTCCAGATCAAAACCCTCAAGAAAACTGTAGAAGAAAAAGTGGACTTAACGGAGGCTCAAAGGAATCGATTGAATCAATTAAATGAATTAGATGAGAAGTGCACAATTGATTTACATTAGATGATATTAATTCAACAACAATGCTCAAAATGGCATGATACGTTTATAAAAAGGAACGTATTTTACGAACCACACTCGGATTTATTTTATGACTCATGGTTCAAGAAGGAATTTAAGGGAAAATTGCATACAAGATGGTTGGGAATCTATAAAATAGATAAGGTATTCGATAATGGAACCGTTTGTTTAACTAGTATCGATGAAAATCAGACACCTTTGATTGCAAATGGTCATCGTATACTACTTTGTCACAACCTATTTCAAAGGATGCATTCAACTCTTCTGTTGTAGCTGATCCGAATTGTCAATTAATACAGGAGCAGGGGTTTTCCCTTGTTTCTGAGAATCTTTAAAATCTACTACAATTCCACATAAAAAATTGTAAATAAATAAATATTTGATTTCTTTTGTTGTTTTAAATCTTTGATTGGTTTGTTGTTTTTATAATCATATGCAAAATTTAATTTCGCATCCAAGGAGCTTTCTCCCTCGAAATTTGAGTAAACAAATAGGGAGATATGTTAAAAATACGAACAAAAAAAGTAGTTTTTTTATGATACCTATTCCCAAATTTATATTAAAAAATTGTTTAAGACCTATATGGTATTTCAAATTTAAATCAATTTCATTTCCTAACACATGATGAGATGGAATTTGAATTAGGGTAGAATGGCCCATTTAGAGGGTAAATTGCCTCTAATGTAGGTGGGGTTTTAATACAAGAAAATTATGCCATGTCATACAAACCTAGAAAATTAAAGGAACATAAGATCAAATCCTTATTGGGTGAAATCATGAATCTGGGTGTCTATTCTATGGGAATCAAATTTCGGAATCCATATTCCAAACTCTTTTGGGTGAACTATTTTTTGTTTTTCGGTTGAACTAATTTATGTTTTGGACTGAAAACATGTAACTAACTTGTGCCTGAAAAAAATGTTCATCCAAACATTAAAGTTAACAAAGAACTTCATTATGTGTGCTTTGTAAGCACAGCTAGGAAAATAATGTCCGACATATAGTTTTTCGGACGAACGTTTTTTTGGTGAAACAATTGTTTTACCAAGACATGTTTTCAACCAAACATTTGTTTGGTCGAACAATTGTCATATATGTAATAACCGAATGTAACTGTATTTCATTTTGTCATTTGCTCTATGTGATTTTTTATTGGTTCTTTGCGCTATATGTGTCCTGTCGTTTGTGAGCGTGATCTATTCTGGTGCATCCTGCTATGTCTAGTGCATCCTGTCATTTTCGAGAGTGAGTGCATCTTGTCGTTTGTGTCTCTACTGCATCCTACTGTCTGCATGGTGGTGGTTTTTCTCAGCCTATTTTTTGTGCGGTGGTGGAGGATTGAAACCCTCGTCCACGTAGTGGTGGATATTCTTGGTTCCTCGTATACTGCGCCATATTGTTTTTGAGACTAAGGACATTATAACTATGCTACAGATTAACGGCTTTGTCATATTCATTCTTTAACCGTTGCTTGTGTGGTTTGTTTTTTGTAAGCGCATCTCAGTGATGTTCATCTAGATGCTCCAGATGCAACAAACATTCCTCTATTTCATAAGTATAGGGAAGCAGGTGAATTGCAATATCTAAGGATGGTATCTCGCATTCCACCACAGTCACTAGTTCTGCCCCATGAATGAGATGGAAGGATAAAGACTCTATGGAAGTATTAAAATTCATTCAGTATGTCCAAATCATAGGATACAACATGATATGCCAGATCGATCTACTTGCATTAGTGTTATGCTTGAGAATGGCTTTCAATGTTTTGTTAATGGCTTCTACTTGCCCATTTCCTGTGGGTAAAATCAAGATGAGTGGTATTTCCTAAAATATACCATATTAGTTAATTATGTTGTCATCTTGATTTGGAAATGAATTCCATGGTCAGTGAGAATATACTTCGGAATACAAAACATGGTGATAATTTGATTGAACATGAGGTATGTTGCAGTCTCACCATCGAATTTTAAGGTAGGAATTGCCTCTGCTAACTTTGTAAATTAGTCTATAGTGACAATGATATACTTGTGCTTCCTAGTAGACACTTGGTTGGAAGTCACAAAATCCAACCCCCACTTGGTGAAGGGTCCTACCGCAATGAAGAGATAGAGAGGATCAGGATGCAACCACATCTTTCTAATGTAGAAATGACATGGATGACAATCCTTTACATCCTCTACACAATCTTTAAAGATGGTAGGCTGAAAATACCTTTCACGCAAGATCTTATGGTAGTTGATAATCCAGATAAATGACCCCACACGCTCTGTCATGAGGATCATTTAGGACAAGCTCATCCTCCTCATGGGTGAGGCATCGATGTAAGATAGAATCTACCCTTTGTCTATATAATGTATCTATGATTATTAGGTATTTTTTAGACTTCAATCTTAACTTGCGTTGTTGTGCCTGTGAGAAGGTTGCGGGACTCTTCAAAGTATGAAGATATACTAAAGATATCTCTATACTAAGGATCAAAGGTTGATATTAAAAAAATGTGCTCATCAGGAAATTGCCCATTTTCTATCACTACACTTTCATTAGTCCTGAAATCTGATATTGGCTCCGCAAATACTAGGGACTTTTTTGACTTGGCAAACTAAAAATCTAAGTCAAAATTCTAGAGTATGATAATCCACTTGTTAAAATTTCCCCTAATTATGTGTCGGGATAGAACATATTGAAATCGATTCACATCCACAAATACAATGTTTTTCCTCAACAAAATGTAATGTCCCAACCTCTAGATGACATATACTGTCGTCAAAGCCATTTTTTCCATGTGTGAATATATAATATTAGAACCAACCAAAGCACGACTGAGATAATATATGACATGCTTTTTGAGATTGTCATCCTTCTAAACTAACACTATACCAATCGTAGACTCAAATGCGGTGAGATACAATATAAATTCCTTTTAGTCTAGTGGATATAAGAGAGGAGTTGATAATAGTTCTTTCTTAAATTCCTTGAAGGATTGTTGTGCGGTTTCATCCCATAGAAATGGGGTGTCTTGCTTGATTAATTGCATGAATCCCTTAGTGATCTTGCCATAATTCACACTAAACCGTCTGAGAAAGTTTAACTTTCCTTCTAGACTTTGTAGTTGTATAATTGTTAGAGGAGGAGGAAGATTAATAATCACCTCTACTTTTGATGGATCAACCCTATATTGTTGTTTTAGAGTATAAAGACTAGAAGTCATCCGAATTTGACACAAAAGATACAATTATGGGGATTTAAGTGAATCTTGTAGTGCCTGCATCTTTCAAAAATTAAAAATACATGATCCAAATAATCATTCCTCTTTCAAGAATGAGTCGGACGATCATCTAGGTAGGCCTCGACAATGTCCTTGATATCATGAAAAGAAAAATCCAATGCTCGTTGAAACACTCCCCCAGCATTCTTGAAGTCAAATGACATCTTCTTGTACATGATTACACGTGAGCAGAAGAAAAAGGTGATTTTATGCTTGGATGGTCCTCGGGTTTAATCTGAATCTAGTTATATCTCGAGAATCCATCCATAAAAGAAAAAAATTGCTACTCTCGCACGCATCGATAATCTGATCTATGAAAGGTCTGGGGTAGTTGTCCTTAGGAGTACATGCTTTGTTCAAATCCCTGAATTCAGTACAAACAGATATAGTCCCTTGTTTCTTATCAACTGAAATGAGGATGGATATTCATTCTATGAGAGAGATAGGGTATATGAAACCGTACTTCAATAGTTTTTCCACTTTATCCTTGACGGTCGTCGCCTTACATGGGTTCATCAGTCGAATATTTTGCTAAATAAGTTTAGCATTAGGGTAATTTATAATCTTGACCTCTACAATGGATGGGTCTATGCCTAGCATATCCTCGTAAGACCACGCAAAAACATCGCGTAACTCCTTAAATAAGGAAGTGTAACTAGAAATTTATTTAGGTGAATAATTTGCTCCAATATGAAAATTCTTCATGACATCAAGTTTGAGGGAGATATTGATCAGTATAGTGGTGTCAATTTTTTTTGTATTCCCCTCGACAAACACTCCCTCCTTAGGAAAAGGGTTCACAGGCTAATCAATACCTTCAATTAGTCTCACATTGAACTCAGAGTTTTCAATCTTGCTTACATTCAGTAGAAAATAGCACTTGTGATGTAAGTCTTCACAATGTTTCTCTTCTCCTATCATAGCCTGCGGAATGGATTCATCATATTGTAAAACCATATCTAAGTAGTCATACAAATATGTTGAGTTCTCCTCTCAAGCGGGCAAGTAGTATTCATTTGACTCCTCTAAGATGTAAGTAGTCGAGATGAAATCAATAGTAGCATTAAATATAGCTTGGTAGGCTACTTCTGTTGTTGGAAAGGGAACATTAGCCTCTTCTTGCGAAGGGAGAACCCATGGGTCATTTCTATCTACAAATGTACAAATTTTCTTCCCTACACTAGTCGTTCCTAGGTATTTTATAGGAGCGTGCAAATCAAAAGTTCCCATCAAAGACATGTACATCTCGACTCCTAGACACTCATTTGCTGGCCGGATTGATCAATGAAATGTATGTTAGGTTATGAAGTCTCCATATGACCCTTCCGAGTATATGATAGGTGGTTAACAGTTACCAACTTTCCTTCATGCAAGAACATGAGGTCTCAAAAAATGGATGATAGAATAAGGCACACGCCATAGCTCCAACTCCTCTACAAGAGTAATTTATAATCCAGATGGGAATATACAACTTCGTCGTTCTACCACGACCATTTTCCCTACCAATTTTACTTTAGAGAATGGAAGGATACCATACGGGCGGGAAACAAACTGTTAGACAGAACTAACTCAGGGCATCTCAGAGCTTTCCAACAGGAAATAGACCTTATGCATGTGTATGCACTTTCAACTATAACTATTTGTCCAATGTTTTTTTCGCCATGGTCTACATCAATCGAAAAGGCCACATGGTAAGGTAGGCATGGTTTGACATGAGAATGATTAAATTTATCCATGAGGCTCGCATATTCCATACTACCGATGGATTCCAAAAGTGCATCTTGCTGCAAAGGACAACTTTGTAGCACTTCTATGGGTGACATCGCATAAGGATTTTGGGCCACGTCCTCAAACACCGAGTAGTTGGAAGTGACCCTCACGTTAGGATTGTTGACTGTCTTTTTGAAAACATCTTTCGGTATCTTCAACATAGCATCACTTGATTTATCGATTGAAAGTGGGGTTGATGTTTAAGTAGTCTCTTTATATTTCTGCGGAGCCTCAAATTCATAATTCTTAGTTCTCGTGTGCACTAAGGTATGGGATCGAACAATGTTAATATATGACTCATGAGAAGAGGGCGCAATATGTGTTTAGTACTTATTACTTGGAAAATGGTTGAAACTCTTTATAGGTATTTTCAACTACTCATCAAACTTCTTCTTATTTAGTAAACATTTTTTGTATTATTATTTTAACAATCTATTTATTTATGGATATTTCCAAACATCTTTTAGGCTCAAACTCAAGATACCCATAAAAGGAAGTTTCAACCATTTTCCAAGTAAAAATTAGTAAACACAATGCACTTATTTTAAGACCAACCATTCGTGGGAGACCTCCTTGTAAAATTAAATTAACTATATTAATTTCTAATATTATTTTATAATTAATAACTTGAAAAACCTCCTTATAAAATTAAATTAACTATGTTAATTTCTAATATTATTTTATAATTAATAACTTATAATTAGATATGAGAAGTTCTTATAAAATAAAACTAATTACATTAATTTATAATTTTATTTTAT
>LPNX011030279.1:184252-213950 GCA_001517045.1 Pseudotsuga menziesii | reverse complement strand
AGTTCCTAATTCTTTAAATTTAAGATTAGAAATATTAAATTTTAATAAAAGTTAAAATTGAATAAATAATATATAAATTAAATAAATATAAAACCTTAATATTTAAGAAAGAAAGTATTTCATTACAATAAAAAAAATCAAAGTGATTAATTGTATTCCCATCTTCATAAAATTTAAAAAAAATCTTTATTACAAGAAATAATATTCTTTTAAGAGAAACATATAATTAATATAACGTCTTATCAACAAAGCTTATTGAGATTCATAATTTCAATTCAAAATAAAAATTAATTTGGATAACGATTTTATAACAAAATTATAGTTTTTGATAACGATTTGGATTAATTTTTCTTCTCTGCGTGTTTAATCAACCATAATTGTGTAAAAACGATTTGGATGAATTCTATCTACCCTGGTTATGTGAAAAGAGTTTGAAGACAAGTTTGATCTCCCATAATTATGTAAAAATTATTTGGATGAATTTTATTTACTCTACCTGTACAAAAAATATTTGGGGACAGTTTTAATCTCCCATAACTGTGCAAAAATGATGTGCAAAAAGTTTTGAATGTGTTTGATCTTTGCTGCTTGTGTAACTTGTATAAAATTAATTTCTTGGAAGGTATTACAGAGTAACTTCATCCACCACCCTCGCTTTAGGATTGTGGAATTTCTTTTTGAAAACACCTTTCCATATCGATTGAAAGTGGGGTTGATGTTTAGGCAGTTTGTTTATCTTTATGTCGGAAGTCTAAATTCATAATTCTTATCTCTGGTGGTGCAGTAAGGTATGAGATACGACCAGACCATATTAATATATGACAAATTAACAAAGGAAGCAGTTTGTGTTTAGTACTTATGATTTGGAAAATGATAGAAGGTATTTTGAAGCACTCATCAAACTTCTTTTTATTTTTGGTAAACCTTTTTTATATTATTATTTTAACCATATATTTGTTTATTGATATTTTCATAATTACCTCCTTAACATCCACAATAATTACCAAAAAATGTATTTCATGACAATAAAAAATCAAAGTGATTACATGTATGCTATTTCAAAATGAACTCTATTTCAATGGAGTTCTAATGCTATTTCAAAATGAACTCTATTACAATGGAGTTCTAACTGACTAGGCATTACATAATAATAATAATCAACCCAAGGCTGTGAAAAACTTGAATTTCATATGAAAAGCAAAGACGGAATAACCACTGGTAGTAGTAACAGGAGCAGTTGGGTTTGAAAAGCTTGTCTTCCACTGTATGTTTTCCAAATTAAGCATCAAGACTGTTCCCCTGTAGTCTGAATGAATGTCAAGCTGCTCTTTCCGTCGTACGCCGCCGCAACCTCCATTGATGGAAATGGTAAACCTTCTGTAGTCAAAAGATCCCACAAAGTTCCATCGGGATTTGATTTCCATACACCGACTAAAGCAAAGGGATTCCCTCTATTATCATGGCAGAAGATGAGAATTAACAGATGTATTCGGCTCTTGTAAGCTATGATCCCAAGAGTCTCCGCCCGATCTATTAGCTTATTATCAAACCACTGGTGGGATGGCCATGTTTTTCGTTGTTCAAAGAACAAACCTGTGTCTAAATTGTAACTAGCCAACACAGAATGATAGCGAAACAGTGACAACACATAGATAGTGTTTCCATCTACAGCAGAAAAGGTGCGTGACCTAAAGATTCCGTTGTCGACCTCATCAGAACAAAGCCTTGAAGTCCAAGTATCTGTAGAGGAATTGTACACAAGAACGTGTATTTCCCCTGTTCTCAGCTCTCCCCACACCACCACTCTAAATGCATTTTGATCGGCTGGGTCAACAACTATGTTGATAGACAGCTGCATAAACAGGGCAGCCCATATTTTTCTTTTCAGAGCTAACTCCAGACGAAGGTGCCAGGTTACCCGGGTGTCCGACCGCATTAGGGTTTGGGTTGTTGATGGATTAACAACAACCAGTATCGCTTCTCCTCCGCAGCTCCATGCTGAAGCCAGTCCCGATAGTGGGACCCCGCCTTCGAAATGTACCACTTTTTTGAGTTGATGTTGAAGAAGCAAAAGCTATGAGGATTCGCGGGAGGGTTACCTAGAACAATGCACGACTCCTCACCTCTTTGGTCGTACAGGTCTTGAAAGCCCTTGCAGAACGAAACTATGCGACGCCAAGTGGCGCACGTTCTCTGAGCTATCAAGAGCTCGAAGATGGACAGCCGAGCCAAACTCTCATGCAGAATGGCCATTGGGAGGCGGTCAAACTGGCATTCGGTCGCTCTATTGTGGCGCCTTTTCTTGAGAGCAGGATCTGGTGGGTTCGGCTGTTATTTGCAGCTATCAACATGACTTCCTAGAATCTTCTCACTACATAATGTAATTTCTTCATTACTCAATTCATGGGTTGTCCCTTGGCGGCCCAAATCTTTCTCCATTAATATGTTATGATAAATCTCACCCTTTGTTTTCATCAAATTAAGATGGTACTATTAGCTTCACGATATAACAATGAAAAAAATACACATAATGAATTCCTAAACGAATCTCCCGTTAAAGTATTGTAACTTTGCAAGATATTCTAGTTGTACTAATTGTATTTCTCTTCG
The DNA here is from genome assembly GCA_001517045.1 of Pseudotsuga menziesii. Taxonomy (NCBI): domain Eukaryota; kingdom Viridiplantae; phylum Streptophyta; class Pinopsida; order Pinales; family Pinaceae; genus Pseudotsuga; species Pseudotsuga menziesii. The sequence goes on along the minus strand of LPNX011030279.1, from coordinate 211,340 downwards.
AGGAGATGTATGTGATGTGATTGGTCATGTAAGAGTCATTGAAAGAATCAATGTAAACCTTTGGATGTAAGTCAGGTGAATAGTCCCCATGTGTCATTATAACAAATATTATTTTAGTGTCTTACTAGACAAGTTGGCCTTGTGAGTTAGACAAGTTGACCCTGCTAGGTTTTAAGGTAAATTCAAGAGTCAAAGTTTGCAAGGGAGAGAAAGATAAGTGCTCGAGAAAGAAAGAGGAGAATATGTCTTCGGATTTTACAGCGTCTTGTTCAGTTCTATGGTGAGGAAGTGTTGCATGGTTTTTTTCCTTGTGGTTTCCCCAAGGAAAATACATCTTCTTTGTGTTACTGTGCTTGTTGTTCTTTCAGTAATCCTATTATTGTAAATTGTTTTAGAATATCATCTAAGCAATTAAGAAAATTTAACATTGTATCAGATCCACCCTAAATGGAGACACTACACATATAGGGTTTTTTATTCTCAAAATATCCCTCAACATATCATCCATAAAAGAGGTCTCACTCAACTCGTCCTAGGAGGGTGCATATTTTTGTGAAAATAGAACTGAATTATGAAAGGTTTCAATTTTGGACGAGACACTACTGCTAGGAAGAACTAGGGCTTCAGTTTTCTTGAGACTCCATCAACAATCTTGGAAAAATAAAGATACAATCTATCTCTCCTTGGGAAGGCACATATTTTCCATCACTCAAACCTACTAGTGATCTCAACTAAAATATTAAGGTTTCTCCATCAAACCATAGGTCATCCCAAAGAAGGTCGTCGAAAAGCAATATTCGTCAAGTAAGTATTACTTATTCTTATTCCATTTGAAGTTTACATTCTATTAAAACATGAAAAAAAACACCAATCTAGATGAGAAGCTTGAGGGTGCTAAAAACTTCAGAGCATGTGTTGTTCATGACAATGCACCCTTGTAACCTAGGGTCTTTGGTTTTACCAACTTACTAAGACACATGGAGACAATCAGATTATCTAGAAATTGAAATAGGAATAGGAAGGATACTTGGAAAACTTGGTTTCTAATAGTTGATCCAAGATTTGTCTTCTCGTACTTGCTACCTCTTCCAAATATTCCAGGGCTTCTCTAATTCACCTACAAAGAACAAATTCTTCCAGCAATATCTTGTATATATATCAATGGTTAATAAGATGCATGTTCATAATAAATAATTAAAACAATTCATAATCCATCATAACAATAATGCAACAATACAAAGATTGGAAGAAGAACTTTCTTTATTAATAAACAGAGAAGGGTAAGATTACAACCCAGTTCTGAAACACGGACTCCTCTCGAAACCAAGGACACTGAGTTCTGATGCTATAAGATGCCTTAAGGTATACCACCAGCATAAATTTGATATTCTAAGAATGATTGATTAGCCCCATCTCAAGCCTTCTATTTATACATGGGGAAATAGAGAGGTTTCGATGGTTAAGATGGTTAAGAGAGTTGGGATAGTTATGATTAGGGACTCAACTAATCTCGACTAATCATGATTTATATTTTTTATCATTAATTTAAGGTACACGTGAGTACTAATACAGGAAATCCATGTGTGGCATGCTCCTTGATCAAAGTAAACTCATGTGTTCAATGTACACGCGGGTTGCAATGCAAACACTTGCGTGTGACACACGGGTTGCAACGCAACTACTCGCATGTGCATCCCTAATCACCAAATAAAAATATATGAAGATGGTGAGGAGAGTATGTATCAATAGTCATGCACATATATAGTGTTTTGGCTACTTCAATCCTATTTGTCCTTCTGTGTCCTGACATATTGGAGGTCGGTACTTAGACGGAGAAGTGCCATTTTTGTTGATAATAGATGCCCCCTAATGTGTGAGGTCAAAGGGAAGTGATGGACGAAATACATTACAATATTTTAATCTTGGAGAACTCAAGTGTCCAAGGCAGAAGAGGAAGTACCTGAAACAAATACATATCAATGTCATATACAAAATCATATCTGAGGATGTCATGTTCAATATAATGGAACACTAGATCCTTTATAATATTTGATTACATCATGCGATACACGTACAAGACCACGTATATTATAAAGGTGTATCAAAGGCACAATATACAATGATGAGTCTTCAAAATATGGAAACTGTGTAGTTGAACATAACACATTCTTGCGCAACTTAGGTTATAGAGGTGAAACTAAGGTCTTCATCAAAATCCAAAGGAACCAGTACAATCTGTGCCATGTGAATAGATGTGTTTAAGTTGAAAAGGGGAGGAATTCAACATAATGTGAGAAAATAGGTGAGATTGGAAACTGAAGCAAAGGAGTTCACCAATAATGATAGTGAATCCTAAAGTACCGTCGTCAAAACTATAGGTCTTCATCTTCAGGAAGTGCTATGGAGAAACCGTATCTGATTGGTTGGTTAATAGTTGAATCCGACTTTCATATTGAATGAAAAATAAGAATAATATATTAGATGATGAATAATAATTACAAATGAAACTCGTCTTTATAGGCTTGAGCGTGTAGAATGAAAGGTTACACCGTTTCATAAAATAATTAACTAATTTAATTAATATTGTATTTAATATGTGTTACATTGCCACTCCCTTTAAGCGAGATTTGTCCCCAAACAGATCAAAAGAGTGACTAGGAATCGGATACAGGAAGGGAGACACAAGTAATACTCATATAGGATAACGATGGAATCAGGATAATAGTGAGATGAAGGGATAGATCCTTGAATAGTGAGCACAACAAAGAGATGACCGAAGGAAGCTTTTAACTTGCAGATGAGACAACTAGATTTGTTTGTCATATAGGAGACATGATCAGATTACCCATGTATAAAAGAAAAGTGGAGGAGTAAGAAACTAGCTGAGCTGAAAGCGTAAATTTAAACATGAGGATCAGAAGGTTCAGAGAGTGCTATGTTCAAGGAGGACATGTTTCCACTGTTTATAACCCAAAGAGAGTACTTCTTCCTTATCTTTCCTGTTAAATTTTAAGAATTCTAGGAAAGTCAACGCAGGTCTCTTTTCATTTTTGACAGGCTTGAATAGGAGAGAGAATAATGGGTGATAATGTTACTAATTCATGGATTTTACAAACCCGAAATAATACATGCTTGTTGGTGTTTTTATTTTTTCAGAGTCTAAAAAATACGAAGAATACTCTAGGGGGGTGTTCTTTCGTACAATTTAGTCTCATGAGGCCGGAAAAGTATAAAACAATCCACATAAGAACTCTCTTAGCTTCCAAAGAAGTAAGTCTCACCTTTTTCATACTTAGTTAGGAAGGTTCGAAAAAGGTTAAATTACCACCTACCCAACGCTCCTTCAAAAGCGGCATAGAGCTTGAGTTTTACGAGTGTGAAGGAAAGCAAGATCACTCAGAAATATCCATTTGATTACGAGCAATGGGGCTTACAACTGTAAACTCGAGGTTTTGTTCTTGATTTTTGCAAGCATGACAAAGGCATAAAGTATGCCCAAAATATTTTTCATGTTTAGGTCTAGAGCACGAAAAAAAGAAAACTAAGCTCATATTGGGGCTTCGTTTTCCGTAAGTTTAGTCCCTCGTTTCCAGAAAAGTGATAAAACTATACCTAAAAATACTCTTCTCAATTCTAAAGAAAAGAGACGGCTCTTTTTCGTATTATTCCACATAGTCCGAAAAAGCAATAAACTACCACAAATGTGGATGCCCATTCACATATTCTTAACAAGCTTAAAGAGACAAGTTTAATTGGCAATTAAGTCTATTTTGTAGAGTCAGACTTGAGCCTAAAGAAACTCCATAAGGGCAGGGAGCCTTATAAAAAGGGATAGCTTGTAAAAGGAGACCAAAATGAGGCTCAATTTGTCATGACAAATAGCTAAGGAGGTTCGCACAAACCTATGGCAAATGCTGCATGAGTACCAAAAGACAAAAAAGTGCTCTAAAGTAGGTTACTCATGGAAAGGGGGCCATATCCATAGAAGAACAATGATGTAGGTGAGGTAAAAATGGTTAAACAGTGTATTCTGTGGTCAAAGAGGTAATCCTAGGGTTAAAAATGGATAAGGTATAGATGAAAAAGTACATGTCAAAGTCTCAAATCCTACCCTATATGATCAGATAATGACTTTTTAAAGACTTTGAACCTGTTGCATTGAGCAAAAGGAGATGGTATTAGTTCATTCATAGAAAATAATTTTTAAATGATAGACTATAGGTTCAAAATTTTGAAATCTTTCTATATATAGTTCAAAAATAGAATCAAAACATACCATTTCATATTTTTACCCAATTTAACAATATTTTACCTCTGACGTGGATTTCTCCATGAGAACAAACCGGTGGACAATTTCAAAATCCACAAGTGTCAAGTTGGTTATGTTTCCCTCTCCTTCATTCCAACTGTTCTAATTTTCATTTTGATGCAAAATTTTTATGTTTTGGGCATGCCCTAGGAAGGTTGTATAGTACATGTGGGTATGCAACTAATACAATTGTGTACATGTGTTATACATGCAATGTACCCGAAGGAAACTCGTGTGTATTGCGTGACATAGAAAATTTTAAGTTATGGCCAAAATTGAAAGAAATGGATGGTTTCTAATGATCAATGGTGGTCAATTGGGCAGGTTCAACATGGTTTTAGAGTGGAGGGAACAAGAGCATGAGGATATGGATCGATATTCTCTCCACGATGCCCCAAATTTCCATGCGTTATGACAAAGTGGTCTACTAAAATTCTTCTGCACATATCCAATGACGGCCAATGTCCACCAGCTTGAGTATTTGATTGGCTATTGGGATCACGACCTCATAGATTTTGATCTTCAAGGTGAGATCTTAGAGATAAATGTGGAATATATGCATTTCATTACAAGTTTGTCTCACAAGGGTATGCATGTGAACCTTGAGGCTATTGGTAGGGATGGTGACCCTATGAGTGTCCAAGATTACGTCGACACCTACTAAACACCAGGTATTCAAAATAAGGGATCATGCATCCCAACTATTCATATTACCAGATTCCCACTAGAGGTAGTGGTAAGTACCATAGTGTGGGTTGCGAGATCTTCTCCAATACATCTTGCCACTTGGACTCAAATAAGAGATGTTGTGAAGTGTATACAGGGTACTATTTTTTATTGGTGCTCGAGAATGATCCTAATCATGAGGAAGAAGCTCTCTCAGTATAAGAGAGGAAACCGTAATAATTTTGGGTATTATAGAATATTGGAGGCATTCTTGTTTGAGAGAGTTCCTCCTATTATCCCTGCAGTGACACTACCATCAAATTCTTCTCGTCATCCTAGACTGACCAGGTGGGGAGAGGTCTTCCTTTATAAAGGAGGCAGGGGATCTGTCCAGAGTGTATAAGACGATGAGTTCTACGTGTGGTGGGAGTGGTAGTTAACAACACTTGTGTGGTTTCCTTAGTCTTAACTAGATTTCTAAGGAGATAATGATCTTGTCCTCCCGCAAGGCAGAGTATGGGGAGAGCTAGGTATTTTGCTTTTATGTTTTTAAAATTTTATGAATTTTTATCATAAAATTATATACATATGTATAAGAGTTCTAATCCACTTTAAATGATTTTGAAATGCAGATATTCAGCCTGTACGCCCCAATGGGAACGCCAGGATGTTTTTGCAGCCCATACAGGGTGGGGATCAAGGGATACTTAGAGTTCTCGAGGGAAATTTGTCCATGATAACCCAAGTAATTCCCACTATACAGATTGAGCAGATTCCTATTTTCATGCAGTGATTTGTAGTTGGGATTCTAGCCATCTAGATACACCTCATGAGGAGGGCATCCAGGGCCATTTGATTTTATAGGGAGGCTGAAGAGGCCGCTGCAGCTAATGATGCTGATGATAAGGCCTATACTTATAGGTATTATTATGGATTGTGATCCAAATTTTTGTATATTTATACAGTTATGACTAGATATTAGGATAAAAAAATTGGCCTATCTATGGACATATTTTTACACACACACACACATATATACATATATTTCATGATTATTTACATGTGTTCCAAATGTATCCATTGTGTGTATTTTACAAAATATGTGTTAAGTTCCAATCTAGAATGTAGTTCGCATATGCATCAGTAAATGTATTTTCATTTCGTGAAATGTGATTAAATTAGATATAATCAAAATTTCTTTCAAGTAATCTAACCTGCAAAAACTGACATAACAAGGAGGTAGGGTTTCATACTTGATAAGCACCATTGAGTTGGGAAACCACCAGTTAAGAGTCAATTCTGACTTCCAACTAGGTGATGCCATGTGACAAGGAATCACATAACAACTCGATAACATCCTTGTACTCAACCACATTATTGGTATCAGGACTTACGCAAGTGCCTCCAGAGGCAACTAGCTGTCGTGAGGGGGAATAGATAACCCATGCAGCTAAAGCCATGTTGCAAGAATGACGACTAGCACCATCCGCAAAACCTACGAACCACTTAGCTGACATCTTTAACAATCACCAGATGATATAAGAAACACTACCTATGTAACTATTGTACATAAAAAAGTACATATAATAAAAATACAAGAAAAAGCACTAATCGTAGGCATAGTACTTCTTCATGTAGATCCCATTTCTAGGCTTAGGTATCTTATTTCCACCAAAATCAGTTAACCGATATTCCCCTTTTTTCAAAACCTTCGACACAATGTAGGGTCCTGACCACATGGACTTGAACTTTCCTGTCCCTAGGGGTTCTTTGTCATAATCCTAGAGAAAGACAAGCTTCCCTTTAAAGAAAAATTTAGGCTTGACCAATTTATCATATTGGTTTTCAACCCTATTCTTATGAGCTTCATTTTTCATTAATGCATCTCTTCATATTTCATCTATATTTTCCAAATGTAGCAGACGTTCTTCTAATTCAGCCGTGTCAGGGAGTACATGAATGGAAATTTTAAGCGATGGAATTTCACATTCAACTGGAGTGACTGCTTCCACCCCGTGAATGAGTTCAAAAGGTGAGAAACCCATGGCAGTCTTGACATTAGTCGAGTATACCCAAAGTGTAGGATATAGCATAATGTGTCAATCTAACTATGTTGCATCGATGGTATGCTTGAGGATGGTCTTCAAGGTCTTACTGATTGCCTCTACTTGACCATTAACTTGCAGGTAGAAGGAAGATGAGTGATCTTGCTTGAACCCTAGCATAACAGTCAATTCAGTCATCATGCTATTCTGAAAGTGAATTCCATGTACAGTGACAATATCCTTTGGAATACTGAAGCAAGTAATGATATGGTTGAAAACGAAGAAAACTGTAGTTTCCTCGTTAGCGTTAAAGGTGGGCATTGCCTCTGCCCATTTAATAAAATAATTGACATCGACAATGATATATTTGTGACCCCTAGTCGAAACTAGGTTACACATCATGTAATCCACCCCCCACTTAGTGAAGGGGCCTACTGTGATGACTGAAAACAAAGAAGCAGGATGTGACCACATTTTCCTAGCGTAAAGCTAACAAGGATGACAACGCTTCACAACCTCCACACAATCCTTAAATATTGTGGGCCAGAAAAAACTAACACATAAGATATTCTCGGCCATTTCTAACCAAAATAAATGAACCCACACACTCCATTATGGGCATCATTTATGACACACTCGACCTCCTCGTGGGTGAGGAAGCGATGCAAAATAGAGTCTACCCCTCTATGGTATAAAGTATCCTTGATGATAAGGTAAGTTTTTGCATATATGCGCAGTTTACATCACTCTTCCCTTGAGAAGGACGTAGGAAACTTGAAAGTCTCGATATAGATAAATATATATCCATAACAAGGATGAAAGGTGGCAATAAAAAATATATATTCATCTGGGAATGAGTCTTCATCAACCACTACATTCTCTTTCATAGGAAATTATGCAATAATATCTGTAAAAACTAAGGACTTTTTATATTTGGTAGATTGAAAATCCAAGTGAAATTCTTGGAGAATGACTATCCATTTATTAAATTTTCCCCCGATTATGTGTCAAAACAAAACACACTGAAAGGGATAAACATCTGGGACTACTATAGTGGTCCTCAGTAGGATGTAGTGGCGTAACCTATGCACAACTTAAATAGCTGCTAAAGCTAACTTATCGACATGGGAGTATCGAAGTTCAAGACCAGATAATGCATGACTGAGATAATAGAAAGCATGCTCTTGGATCTTTTCATCTTTCTGAACCAATACTACCCCAATGGTTGACTCCGATGCAACCAGATACAATATAAAGTCGCGAGAGTAATCTGGTGGACGTAACAAAGGAGTTGACAGCAAATATTTCTTCAATGCGTTGAAAGCAAGTTCTGCGGTTCCATCCCATACAAATGGAGTGTCATGCTTCAAGAAGAACCTGAAACCCTTAGTGATATTGGCATATTTAACAATAAAACATCGAAGGAAGTTATATTTTCCTTGTATGCTCTGAATCTTCCTTATCGAACAAGGAGGACGCATATTTACAATGGCCTCTACTTTCAAAGGATCCACCTTAATACCTTTGTTTTATACAATGATCCCGAGTACCCACCCCGACTCAATGCAGAAAACACACTTGTGGGGATTGAAGCATATTTTTTAATGCTTGCATTGTTCAAAAAATAATTGAAGGTGATCTGGATGACCGATCCTCTTAGGAGAATGAGAATACAGATCATCTAGGTACGACTCGACAATGGTCTTAATGTCATTGAAGGAAACATTCTTTTCCCGTTGAAAGGTATTCCCTTCATTTTTCAATCCAAAGGGCATTTTTCTGTACGTGAAGGTATCCCATCGACAAATGAAATCTATTTTATGTTGGCCTTCTGGCTTCATTTGAATTTTTTTGTATCTGGAAAAACCATCCATAAAGGAAAAATCTTCACTCCCTGCACAAGCATCAACTATTTTATCTATAAAGGGTGTGGGGTAATTGTCCTTGGGACATGCTTTGTTTAAATCATGAAAATATGTACATACACGTATTGTCCCTTACTTCTTATCAACAAGAACATGATTGGATACCCATTCTGTCAAAGCAATTAGATAGATGGAACCAACTTTCAATAATTTTCCCACTTCAGCCTTAACAGCTGCCGCTTTACGCGGATTAACAAGTCTAAGTTTTTGTCGAATTGTATATAAATAAATATTTGATTTCTTTTGTTGTTTTTAAGCTTTGATTGGTTTGTTGTTTTGATAATCATATGCAAAATTTAATTTTGCATCCAAGGAGTTTTCCCACTTGAAATTCGAGTAAACAAACAGGGAGATATGTCGAAAATACAAACAACAAAAGTAGTTTTTTTATGATACCTATCCCCAAATTTATATTGAAAAATCGTTTAAGACCTCTATGGTATTTCAAATTTAAATCAATTTCATCTCATAACACATGATGACATGGAATTTGAATTAGGGTAGAAAGGCCCATTTCGAGTTGAAATTTCCTGTAATGTAGGTGGGGTTTTAATACAAGAAAATTATGCCATGTCATACAAGCCTAGAAAATTAAAGGAACATAAGATCAATTACTTATTGGGTGAAATCATGAATCTGGGTGTCTATTCTATGAGAATCTAATTTCGGAATCTATGTTCCAAACTATGTTGGCCGAACTATTTTTTGTTTTTCGGCCGAACTAATTTATGTTTTCAACCGAAAACATCTAACTAACTTCTGCCTGAAAAAAATGTTCATCCAAACATTAAAGTTAACAAAGAACTTCGTTATTTGCACTTTGTAAGCATAACCGGGAAAATAATGTCCAACAGATAGTTTTTAGGCCGAACGTTTGTTCAGCGAAACCATTGCTTTACCAAAACATGTTTTCAACCGAACATTTGTTTGGTCGAACACAGGTGTATTTCATTTTGACATTTGCGCTCTATGATTTTGTATTGGTTCTTTGCGCTCTATGTGTCATGTCATTTGTGAGAGTGATCTATTCTAGTGCATCTCTTATGTCTAGTGCGTCATGTCATTTACGAGAGTGAGTGCATCCTGTCTTTTGTGTCTCTGTTGCGTCCTATTGTCTGCATGGTGGTGGTTTTTCTTAGCCTATTTTTTTTTCGGTGATGGAGGATTCAAACCCTCATCCACATACTGGTGGAGATTATTGGTTCCTTGTAGGTTGCGCCATGTCGTTTGCGAGACTAAGGACATTAGTTCTCTACTATGGATTAATGGCTTTATCATATTGATTCTTTACCCCTTGCTTGTGTGCTTTGTTTTTTGTAAGCACATCTCAGTGATGTTCATCTAGATGCTCCAGATGCAACAAAAATTCCTCTATTTCATATTTTTGGGAAGCACGTGAATTGCACTCTTTAGGGATGGTATCTTGCATTCCACCACAGTCACTACTTCTGCCCCATGAATGAGACGGAAGGGTAAAAACTCTGTGAAAGTCTTAAAATTCACTTGGTATGCCCAAATCATAGGATACAACATGAAATGCCCGATCGATCTACTCCCATTAGTGATTTGCTTGACAATGGTTTTCAATGTGTTGTTAATGGCTTCCACTTGCCCATTTCGTGTGGGTAAAATCAAGATGAGTGGTATTTCCTAAAATCTACCATATTAGTTAATTATGTTGTCATCTTGATTTGGAAATGACTTACATGGTCAGTGATAATCTACTTTGGAATACCAAACATGGTGATAATTTGATTGAACACGAGGTATGTTGCATTCTCACCATCAACTTTTAAGGTAGGAATTGTCTCTGCTAACTTTGTAATTTAGTCTACAATGACAATGATATACTTGTGCTTCCCAAAAGACACTCGCAGGTCATGAAATCCACCCCCCACTTGGTGAATGGTCCTACCGTGATGAAGAGATAGAGAGGATCAGGATTCAACCACATCTTTCTGCTGTAGAATTGACATGGATGACAATGCTTTACATCGTCTACGTAATATTTAAACATGGTAGGCCGAAAATACTTGTCATGCAAGATCATATGGGTCGTTGCTAATCCAGATAAATGACCCCACATGCTCTGTCATGAGAATCATTCAGGACAAATTCATCCTCCTCATGGGTGAGGAATCGATGTAAGATAGAATCTACCCTTCCTCTATATAATGTATCAATGATTATTAGGTATTTTTTGGAGTTCAATCTTAACTTCCGTCATTGTTCTCGTGAGAAGGTCGTGGGACTCTTCAAAGTATGAAGATATGATAAAGATATCTCTATACCAAGGATCAAAGGTTGATATTAAAAAATTTTCTCATCAAGAAATTGCTCATTTTCTATCACTACACTTTCATTACTCTCGAAATTTGATATTGGCTCTGTAAATACTAGGGAATTTTTTGACTTGACAGACTAAAACTCTAAGTCAAAAATCCTAGAGTATGACAATCCACTTGTTAAACTTTCCCCTAATTATGTGTCGGGATAGAACATATTGAAATCCATTCACGTCCACAACTACAATGTTTTTCCCCAACAAATTGTAATGTTGTCAAAGCCATATTTTCCATGTGTGAATATATAATATTAGAACCAACCAAAGCATGACTGAGATAATATATGACATGATTTTTTATCTTGTCATCCTCCTAAAGTAACACTACACCAATCGTAGACTCAAATGCGGCCAGATACGATATAAATTCCTTTTAGTCTAGTGGACATAAGAGAGGAGTTGATAATAGTTCTTTATTTAATTCCTTGAAGGATTTTTGTGTAGTTTTGTCCCATAGAAATGGGGTGTCTTGCTTGAGAAAGTGCATGAAGCCCTTAGTGATCTTGCCATAATTCACAATAAACCATCTGAGAAAGTTTTACTTTCCTTGTAGACTTTGTAGTTGTATAATGGTTAGAGGAGGAGGAAGATTAATAATCACCTCTACTTTTGATGGATCAACCCTATATGGTTTTTTGAGACTATAAAGACTAGAAGTCATCCTAATTTGACACAGAATATACAATTATGGGGATCTAAGTGAATCGTGTAGTTCCTGCATCTTTCAAAACTTAAAAGTAGGTGATCTAGATGATCATTCCTCTTTCAAGAATGAGTCGAAAGATCATCTAGGTAGGGCTCGACAATGTCCTTGATATCATTAAAAGAAAAATCCATTGCTCATTGAAACACTCCCCCGGCATTCTTGAAGTCAAATGACATCTTCTTGTACATGAACATACCCGAGCAGAAGACAAAGGATGTTTTATGCTTGGATGGTCCTCGATTTTAATCTGAATCTAGTTATATCTCTAGAATCCATCCATAAACGAAAAAAATTTGCTACTCGCACACGCATCGATAATCTGATCTCGGAATGGTGTGGGGTAGTTGTCCATAGGAGTACATGCCTTGTTGAAATCCACAAAGTCAGTACTAACACATATAGTCCCTTGTTTCTTATCGACTGAAATGAGGATGGATATTCATTCTATGAGAGAGATAGGGTATATGAAACTACACTTCAGCAGTTTTTCCACTTTATCCTTGACAGTTGTCACCTTACGTGGGTTCATAGGTTGAATATTTTGATAAATAATTTTAGCATTAGGGTAATTTATAATCTTGACCTCTACAATGGATGGGCCTATTCCTAGCATATCCTCGTAAGACCACGCAAAAACATCGTGTAACTCCTTAAATAAGGAAGTGTAAGTGGAAATTTATTTAGGTGAACAATTTGCTTCAATATGAACATTCTTCATGACATTAGGTTTGAGGGAAATATTGATCGGTATAGTGGTGTAAATGTTTTTCATATTCCCCTCGACAAACACTCCCTCCTTAGGAACTCAGATTTTTCAATCTTGCTTACATTGAGTAGAAAATAGCACTTGTGATGTAAGTCTTCACAATGTTTCTCTTGTCCTATCATAGCCTCCAGAATGGCTTCATCATATGTAAAACCATATCTAAGTAGTCATACAAATATGTTGAGTTCTCCTCCCAAGCGGGAAAGTAGTATTCATCTGACTCCTCTAAGATGTAAGGAGTCGAGATGAAATCAACAGTAGCATCAAATATAGCTTGGTAGGCTACTTATGTCGTTGCAAAGGGAACACTAGGCTCTTCTTGCGAAGGGATAACCCATGGGTCATTTCTATCTACAAATGTACAAATTTTCTTCCCTACACTAGTCGTGCCTAGGTATTTTATAGGAGCGCGCAAATCAAAAGTTCTCATCAAAGACATGTACATCTCGACTCCTAGACACTCATTTGCTGGCTGGATTGATCAACGAAATGTATCTTAGATTCTGAAGTCTCCATATGACCCTTTCGAGTATATGACAGGTGGTTAATGGTTACCAACTTTCCTTCATCCAAGATCATGAGGTCTCAAAAAATGGATGATGGAATAACGCACACAGCATAGTTCCAACTCCTCTATAAGAGTAATTTATAATTGAGATGGGAATATACAACTTCTTCATTCTACCAAGACTGTTTTCTCTGCCAATTTTATTTCAGAGAATGGAATGATACCGTGTGGGAAAAAATATATTCCATCAAAAGCGGGAAACAAATTGTTAGACAGAACTAACTCAGGGCATCTCAGAGCTTTCGAACATGAAATAGATATTACGCATGTGTATGCACTTTCATCTATCACTATTTTTCCAATGGTTTTTTGCCATGGTCTACATCAATCGAAAAGGCCACATGGTAAGGTAGGCAAGGTTTGAAATGAGAATGATTAAATTTAGCCATGAGGCTTGCATATTCCATACTAGCGATGGCTTCCAAAAGTGCATCTCACTGCAAAGGAAAACTTTGTAGCACTTCTATGGGTGACATCGTATAAGGAGTTTGGGCCACGTCCTCAAACACCAAGTAGTTGGAAGTGAGCCTCGTGTTAGGATTGTTGATTGTCTTTTTGAAAACATCATTCGGTATCTTGAACATAGTATCAGTTGATTTTGTCGATTGAAAGTGGGGTTGATGTTTCAGTAGTCTCTTTATATTTCTGCGAAGCCTCAAATTCATAATTCTTAGTTCTCGTATGCAGTAAGGTATGGGATCAAACCATGTTAATATATGACTCATGAGAAGAAGGAGCAATATGTGTTTAGTACTTATTACTTGGAAAATAGTTGAAACTTTTTATAGGTATTTTCAACATCTCATCAAACTTCTTCTTATTTAGTAAACATTTTTTGTATTATTATTTTAACAATCTATTTATTTATCGATATTTCCAAACATCTTTTAGGCTCAAACTCAAGATACCCATAAAAGGAAGTTTCACCCATTTTCCAAGTAAAAAGTAATAAACACAATGCATTTATTTTAAGACCAACCATTCATGAGAGACCTCCTTATAAAATTAAATTAACTATATTAATTTATAATTAATAATATTCGTTTAAGAGAAACATATAATTAATATAACGTCTTATCAACAAAGCTTATTGAGATTGAAAATTTCAATTCAAAATAAAAATTAATTTGGATAACGATTTGGATTAATTTTATCTTCTCTACTTGTGTAATTATAGTTTGGGGACAAGTTTAATCTCCCATAATTGTGTAAAAATGATTTGGATGAATTCTATCTACCCTGGTTTTGTGAAAACAGTTTGAGGACAAGTCTAATCTCCCATAATTATGTAAAAATTATTTGGATGAATTTTATTTACTCTGCGTGTACAAAAAATATTTGGGGACAATTTTAATCTCCCATAACTGTGGGAGAATGATTTGGATGACTTATTAACTGCGTGTACTAGTTTGATCTTTCCTGCTTGTGTAAAATACATTGTTTGACTGAATTATTTCAAAAACTCAAAGATTGAGTGTTGGGCGTCTTCCTTGATGGAAACGACTCATAACCATAATATATACATGAAAGCCATATAAGTTGGGGTGTCTCAATTAAGATTGACTGCATTTTTAAGTTTTGTATGGATGCCATATAAGGGATGGCATCTCCTTTGAGAATAATTAGAAGATATGCCAAGCCAGTTGGGTGTAATCCCATGCCATGAACTAGATGTTAAAATCTTATTGAACCCTAAAAAGGTTGGTTAAACAATAAGTTCCAATACCTTTAAGATTTAATCTTGTTAATTTGTTAATTTTAATTAAATGTTAAAATTGAGGTGTAAACCCACGCTATAACAGAATAAAATTAATTCCTCCGAAGGTATTACACAGTAACATCATCCACCACCAAGTAGTTGGAAGCCACCCACGCTTTAGGATTGTGGAATTTCTTTTTGAAAACACCTTTCCTTATCGATTGAAAGTGGGGCTGATGTTTTGGCAGTCTGTTTATCTTTATGTCGGAAGTCTAAATTCATAAATCTTATCTTTGGTGTGTAGTAAGGTATGAGATACGACCATATTAATATATGACAGATTAACAAAGAAGCAGTCTGTGTTTAGTACTTATCATTTGGAAAATGGTAAAAGGTATTTTGAAGCACTCATCAAACTTCTTCTTATTTGGTAAACCTTTTTTATATTATTATTTAACCATCTATTTGTTTATTGATATTTCCAACCATCTTTTAAGCTCAAATTCAAGATACCTATAAGAAAAAGTTTTAACCATTTTTCTAAGTACTAAAACACAATGCACTAATTAAACTTATTTCAAGACCAACCATTCATAATTACCTCCTTAATATCCACAATAATTACCAGAAAATGTATTTCATGACAATAAAAAATCAAAGTGATTACATGTATTCTCTTCTTAATAAATACATATTTTTTAAAACTCAATATTACAACAAATAATATTGGCTTAAAAGAAACATATAATTAATATAACATCTCATGAACAAACAGTATCGAGACTCAAAATTCTATTCTATATAAAAATTATTTTTATAACGAAATGAAGGCTGAGTTCAATGGTATTACATAGTAAGTACTTAAACCATAAACACAAAAATTAATTTTATAACCAATTGAACGCTGAACGCTGAGTTCAAAGGTATTACATAGTAACTGCATCAACCATAATCACAAAAAATAATTCTATTTCAAAAAGAACTCTATATCAATGGAGTTCTACCTGAGACGAGGCATAACATCATAATAATAATCAATCTAATGCTATTTCAAACTGAACTCTATTTCAATGGAGTTATAACTGACTAGGAATTACATAATAATAATAATCAACCCAAGGCTGTGAAAAACTTGAATTCGATATGAAAAGCAAAGATGGAATAACGATAGTAACAGAAGTAGTTGGGTTTGAAAAGGTTGTCTTCCACTATATGTTTTCCAAATTAAGCATCAAGATTTCTCTCCCCGTAGTTTGAATGAATGTCAAGATGCTCTTTCCGTCGTACGCCGCCACAACCTCCATTGATGGAAATGGTAAACCTTCTGTAGTCAAAAGATCCCACAAAGTTCCATCGGGATTTGATTTCCATACACGGACTAAAGCAAAGGGATTCCCTCTATTATCATGGCCGAAGATGAGAGTTAACATATGTATTCGGCTCTTATAAGCTATGATCCCAAGAATATCCACCCGATCTGTAAGCTTATTATCAAACCACCAGTGGGGTGGCCATGTTTTTCGTTGTTCAAAGAACAAACCTGTGTCTAGGTTGTAACTTGCCAACAGAGAATGATAACGAAACAGTGACAACACATAGATAGTGTTTCCATCTACAGCGAAAAAGGTGCGTGACCTAAAGATTCCCTTTTCGACCTCATCAGAAGAAAGCCTTGAAGTCCAAGTATCTGTAGAGGAATTGTACACAAGAACGTGTATTTCCCCTGTTCTCAGCTCTCCCCACACCATCACTCTGAATGCATTTTGAATGGCTGGGTCAACAAATATGTTGATAGATAGCTGCATAAACGGGGCAGCCCATATTTTTATTTTCAGAGCTAACACCAGACGAAGGTGCGAGGTTACCCGGGTGTCTAGAGGTATTAGGGTTTGGGTTGTTAATGGATTAACAATGGCTAGTCTCCCTTCTCTGCTAACAAAAAGCAGAAGACCCTCCGCAGCTCCATGCGGAAGCCAGTCCCGATAGTGGCACTCCGCCTTAGAAATGTTCCATTTTTTTGAGTTGATGTTGAAGAAGCAAAAGCTATGAGGATTTGCGGGAGGCCTGCCGAGAACAATGCATGACTCTTCGCTTCTTTGGTCGTACAGGTGTTTTGAAATTCCTTGCAGAGTGAAACATGCGACGCTAAGCGGTGCACGTTCTACGAGCTATCAAGAGCTCGAAGGTGGACAGCCGAGCCAAAATCTCATGCAGAATGGCCATTGGGAGGCGGTCAAACTGGCATTCTATTGCTCTATCGTGGATCCGTTTCTGGAGAGCAGGATTTGGTGGGTTCAGCTGTTCTTTGCAGCTATCAACATGACTTTCTGGAATCTTTTGGCTGCATAATGTAATTTCCTCATTACTCAATTCATGGGTTGTCCCTTGGCCACCCAAATCTTTCTTGGTAGCCATGTTATCAAAAATATGAACCCGAGGTCTCATATGGCTTCACCCAAATAAATCTGTCTATGTATTTTTTCAAATAATGAATCACTCATCTCTCTATTTATAAAAAAATTCTAACAAAAAAACTTTTTCATGAATCTAAACTCTAAATCTCATCTAAATCATTGGGTAGAGGGATTCTTTGTCACACAAACAAGGGGTCTCATACACCAATTATTGTTTGCCTTGCCGTTGACCTTAAAAATATCTTATTATTATTATTATTATTAATACTATAAGAGTTCTTAATAAAAAGTCTTAAGTAATACATTGCCATTAAACATAAGGTGGTGGTTATTTCCACTTTGGCGGCTCTGGAATATTTATGTTCCTTGGGTTCTTAAATATTATAATGTCAACTCCTTTACTGTTATTAAATATAGTATAGGTCTAGTTTAAATCCGGATGATAGAGGGGAATCCAATATTTTGAGGTGTACATTTTTTAACCATTTTGATCCGCGTGAGTTCTTAAATATTACAATGTCAACTTTTTTACTGTTATTAAATATAGTATAGCTCCATTTTAAATAGGGATCAAAGAAGGGGGTCCAATATTTTGAGGTGTATATTTTTTGACCATTTTAAACCATTTTAATTTTGTTTGTATTTTATTTAACTCAATATGTAATTTATATATATTTTTCATTTTCATTTTTTAATATTTTTAATTATGTGAGAGGTGATTAACCTAACACAATCTCCTCCATAATTATGTGAGAGATGGTTATTTTTCATTTCAGAATTACTTTCTTTGTTTTATATAATTAATTAATCAATATTTCTTTTTATGTTTTAAATTTATGATTAACTCTTTTAAATAATTAAATAATATTTTATTGATATTTTAAAAATATAATTTTTATATTATACCCCACATGATGATAAAAGGTGATGGTTTGCATTGGCTTCCAAAACATCCAATTTTTTAACTGCGGAGATACAATATCAAGATCCATTCTCAAGTGGATATCTTCACCTTTAATATGGTGAATATAATATCAAAAAGTCACTTTACATGTTAAAAAAAAACTTTTTTATTTTGAATTTTTTTAACATAAATATAGATTTATTATTTCTTTTGTAATTTTTGAAATTTTTAAGAACATTTTAAGACAAATTTTATTTTTAGACCTAAATACAATTTAATTTAATAAAAACAAAAAGTTTCTTTTTTTATTTATCTAAACTATTTCAACCCGATCTAGGAGGTCTAGCCTTAGTTGATTCATACCAGTTTCTCTTGATTTCCACCCTTCACTCTATTTCCATCGTCAAAATAAATAAAATTTATTTTTAGTAAAAAGTTTTACCAATTTCATTCCTTGAGTTGTTATTATTTTAAACTAAATAATATTTATATTAAAAAAATAATTAATAAAATTAATTTATATTAATAAAATTATGTAGAACTTGTTTTTATAGGATTTTCATTTTTTGAGTTATTATTTTAAACTAAATGATATTTTATATTGTAAAAATAATTAGTTAAGATCTATATTAAATCTAGATCTATCAAACACTTAGTGGTATCCAATTTCTTGAGGTGTACATTTTTAACCTTTGGATCCCTAGAGGTACTTGATAGATCTAGGATCAAAATAGATATATGCTAGTTTACCTTTTTATTTATTTATTGCGTTGAGAGGTGCTCTACAACCCAGTATGGGGGAGATCTTGTAACGTTACAGAATATTATGTAACATTATGTCGGCTATAAATAATAAATAAATTTTTTTTTTTTTAATTATCCTCCAAAATAAATGTCACCCACAAAAACAACATAATATGGGGGAGATGTTGTGATGTTCCTACTTAACTAAATATTAAAAAATAAAAAATTGAATTATCCTAAAAAAAATTATGGTCATGCACATGGTTTTAAAACCATGTGCAAGGTCTCCTAAACAACCCATGGTTTTATTGTAGATGGTTTAGGAGGGCCTTGCAATTGGTTATAAAACCATTTGCAAGGCCTCCGAAATAACGAATGGTTTTATTGTACATTGTTTAAGAGGTCTTTACAAATGTTTTTAAGACCATGTGTAAGGCCTCCTAAACAACCCATGGTTTTAGGAGGGCCTTGCACATCGTTTTAAAATCATGTATGGGGGAGATTGTAATGTTCTTTCCTAACAAAATAAAAAATATTATCTCGGCCATAAATAGTATTAAATATTAATAATAAAATATTATATGTCAACCTTAAATAAAATATGTGTCTTTTAGTCTGAATCGCACACACCAAAGCTGATCGTTGAGTGCAATACCTAAGAAGAGGTTTGCACCTCAAAAATTTTGATCCCTCTTGACGCTTGATAGAGCTAGGATTTGGATCTATGCTCGTGAATTTAAGTCATATGTAATTTATACTCTTAATATTTCATTTTTTAATATTTTTATTTATTTATGTCCATTAACATAATGTGACTAACGTGACAGGATATCCCCGTACTGGGCTGGTAAGCACCTCGCGGTGCTCTAAATTTTGTTTTAGTTTATATTAATAAAATTATGTTGAAATTTTTTATTTATATAAAATTAAACTTAATTGTTAATTACATCTAACTTTTTAAAAAAATTCATTATTTAATGTTTTGAAGAATCAAACATGATCATAAATATTAAAATTGAACACATCCAAAATTTATCATTAAAAAAAAATAAAAAATATAAGTTTTATAATTCTCATAAAATCAAATAAGTTGTGATATTAATTATAATCTTGGACTAATATAATTGAAATGACATAATATAAGATTTATTTAGTTTTCAATTGTTCTTAATAGAACGAATTAAGATGTTATATTGTTTAACGAAGAGTTCATTATACTCTATGCACTTTACACCCACAACTAACTTCTCTACTATGATATTGAATAGATCTACTTGTTCAGTTTTCTTTAAGATTTTACAACCAATATCTTTTATAGTAACAACACAATTTGAAGTAAGTCATATAATAATCTTCAACTTTTAGGCTTATTTTCATAACAACATCACAATTTCAAGTAAGTCATATCAATAATATTCAAGTTGTAGCCCTAGCTTTGTTAGCAACATCGTATTTTTTTGGAAAATAATGCATTTGATGTGATGTAGTCACATTTAAGAAATTAAGTTTTGGTCTTATACTTATGAGTAGATGCTTACTCAAAATTGTCCACTTACCACTCTCTGAGACATTTGTGTTCTTTAAATGTATATATAGTATCAATATGTTGTCATTTACAAGTTAAAATTGCATAAATAAATAACTTATATTTTTCATTTATCATTTTGTTCGGTTTATGGTTGTTTCAAGTTTGAGTAACCAATACATAATTAGTCACCTTCTTGATCTGTGATTTGCACTAAGGTTTAGATTTTGTATGAAGGGGAGGTGGTTGGACAAGCATTCTAATGAACAATCATGGTGTTGTTTCTTGAGAGAAAGATATCTTGGATTTGATAGTTGGCCGCATCAATCAACAGTTGTGTTGCTCATTTCGTGGATCATTTCAAATTTTTTGTTGCATAATATTCCATCATTGCTCCATTCTTTTGTTTCGCATTCACCACCAAATCTTTGTCCATTAATATGTTATGATAGATCTCACCCTTTGTTTTCATCAAACTAAGATGGTACTATTAGCTTCATGATATAACACTGAAAGAAATGCACATAATGAATCCCTAAACGAATCTCCTGTTAAAGTATTGTAACTTCACAAGAAATTCTAGTTGTACTGATAGTATTCCTCCCTGAGGAGATGTATGTGATGTGATTGGTCATGTAAGAGCCATTGAAAGAATCAATGTAAACATATGGATGTAAGTCGGGTGAATAGTACCCATGTTTCATTATAACAAATATTATTTTGGGTCTTACTAGACAAGTTGGCCTTGTTAGTTAGACAAGTTGACCCTACTAGGTTTTAAGGTCAATTAAGGAGTCAAATATAAATAGGGAGGCGCTCCCTTCATTTATACACACTTCACTCAAGAAAGTTTGCAAGGGAGAGAAAGAGAAGTGCGCGAGAAAGAAAGAGGAGAATATGTCTAGGGATTTTACACTGTCTCGTTCACTTCTATAGTGAGGAAGTGTTGCACAGTTTTTTGCCTTGTGGTTTCCCCAAGGAAAATACATCTTCTTTGTGTTACTGTGCTTGTTGTTCTTTCAGTGATCATATTATTGTAAATTGTTTTAGAATATCATCTAAGCAATTAAGAAAACTTAACATGGTATCAGATCCACCCTAAACGGAGACACTACACATCTAGGGTTTTTTATTCTCAAAAAATCCCTCAACATATCATCCAGAAAAGAGGGCTCACTCAACTCGGCCCAGGAGGGTGCATATTTATGTGAAAATAGAACTGAATTATGAAAAGTTTCAATTTTGGATGAGACACTACTGCTGGGAAGAACTAGGGCTTTAGTTTTCTTGAGACTCCATCATCAATCTTAGAAAAATAAATATACAATCTACCTCTCTTTTGGAAGGCACATCTTTTCCATCAACTAAAAAATTAAGGTTTCTCCATCAAACCGTAGGTCATCCCAAAGAAGGTCCGCCAAAAGAAATATTCATCAAGTAAGTATTACTTATTCTAATTCCATTTGAAGTTTTCATTCTCTTAAAACATGAAAAAAAGCACCAATCTAGATGAGAAGCTTGAGGGTGTTGAAAACTTCAGAGCGCGTGTTGTTTACGACAATGCACCCTTGTAACCTAGGGTCTCTGAGGTTACCAACTTACTAAGACACTTGCAGACAATCAGATTATGTAGAAATTTAAATAGGAATAGGAAGGAGACTTGGAAAACTTGGTTTCTGACAGTTGATCTAAGATTTGTCTTCTCCTATTTTTTGCCTCTTCCAAAGATTCGAGGGCTTCTCTAATTCACCTACAAAGAACAAATTCTTCCAGAAATATCTTGTACATATATCAATGGTTAATAAGATGCATGTTCATAATAAATAATTAAAACAATTCATAATCCATCATAACAATAATGCAACAATACAAAGATTGGAAGAAGAACTTTCTTTATTAATAAACAGAGAAAGGTAAGATTACAACCTAGTTCTGAAACAAGGACTCCTCTCCAAAACAAGGACACTGAGTTATGCTGCTCTAATATGCTTGAAGGTATACCACCAGCATAAATTTGATATTCTAACAATGATTGATTAGCCCCATCTCAAGCCTTCTATTTATACCTGGGGACATAGAGAGGTTTCTATGGTTAAGATGGTTAAGAGAGTTGAGATAGTTATGATTAGGGACTCAACTGATCTCGACTAATCATGATTTATATTATTTATAATTAATTTAAGGTACACATGAGTACTAATATAGGAAATCCACATGTGTCATGATCCTTGCTCGAAGGGAACTCATGTGTTCAATGTACACGCGGGTTGCAATGCACACACTCACGTGTGACACGCAAGTTGCAATGCAACTACTTGCGTGTGCAACCCTAATCACCAAATAAAAATATATGAAGGTGGTGAGGAGAGTATGTATAAATAGTCATGCACATATATAGTGTTTTGGCTACTTCAATCCTATTTGTCCTTTTTTTCCCGACATATTGGATGTCGGTACTTAGACGGAGAAGTGCCATTTTTCTTGATCGTACATGCCCCCTAATGTGTGAGGTTAGAGGGAAGAGATGGATGAAATACATTACAATCTTTTAATCTTGGATAACGCAAGTGTCTAAGGTAGAAGAGGAAGTACCTGAAACAAATACATATCAATGTCATATACAAAAACATATATGACGATGTCATGTTCAATATAATGGAACACTAGCTCCTTTATAATATTTGATAACATCATGCGATACATGTACAAGACCACATATATTACAAAGGTGGATCAAAGCCACAATATACAATGATGAGTCTTCAAAATATGGAAAATGTGTGGTTGAACATAACACAATCTTGTGCAACTTAGGTTATAGAGGTGAAACGAAGGTCTTCATCGAAATCCAAAGGAACTAGTACAATCTGTGCCATGTGAATAGATGTGTTTAAGTTGAAAAGGGGAGGAATTCAACATAATGTCAGAAAATAGGTGAGACTGGAAACTAAAGCAAAGGAGTTCACCAATAATGATAATGAATCCTAAAGTACCATCGTCAAAACTATAGGTCTTCATATTGATGAAGTGCTATGGAGAAACCGTATCTGATTGGTCGATTAATAGTCAAATCCAACTTTCATGTTGAATGATAAATAAGAATAATATATTCGATGATGAATAATAATTACAAATGAAACTCACCTTTATAGGCCTGAGCATGTAGAATGAAAGGTTATGTACCCTTTCGTAAAATAATTAACTAATTTAATTAATATTGTATTTTATATTTGTTACATTGCCACTCCCTTTAAGGGAGATTTGTCCCCAAACCGATCAAAAGAGTGACTAGGAATCGAATACGGGAAGGGAAACACAAGTAATACTCAGATAGGATAATGATAGAATAAGGATAATAGTCAGATGAAGGGATATATCCTTGAACAATGAGCATGACAAAGAGATGACCCAAGGAAGCTTTTAACATGTAGATAAGACAACTAGACTTATTTGTCATGTAGGAGACATGATCAGATTACCCATGTATAAAATACAAGTGGAGTAAGAAACTAGCTGAGCTAAAAGTGTAAATTGAAACATGAGTATCAGAAGCTTCAGAGAGTGCTATGTTCAAGGAGGACATGTTTCCACTATTTATAACCCAAAGAGAGTACTTCTTCCTTATCTTTCGTGTTGAATTTTAAGAAGTATAGGAAAGTCAACTCAGGTTTCTCTTCATTTTTGACAAGCTTGAATAGGAGAGAGAATAATGCTTGATAATGTTACTAATTCATGGATTTTACGAGCCTGAACTAGTACATATTTGTTGGTGTTTTCAGATTTTGAGAATCTGAAAAATCCGAAGAATACTCTAGGGGGTGTCTTTTTGTACAATTTAGTCTCATGAGGCCGGAAAAGTATAAAACAATCAACATAAAAACTCTCTTAGCTTCCAAAGAAGTAAGTCTCACCTTTTTTGTACTTATTTATTAAAGTTCAAAAAAGGTTAAATTACCACCTACCCAATGCTCCTTCAAAAGCGGCATAGAGATTGAGTTTTACGAGTGTGAAGGAAGGCAAGATCAGTTGGAAAGATCCGTTTGATTATGAGCGATGGGGCTTACAACTGTAAAATTGATGTTTTGTTCTTGATTTTTGCAAGCATGATAAAGACATAAAGTATGATCAAAATCTTTTTCATGTTTAGGTCTAGAGCACAAAAAAGAGAAACTGAGCTCATATTGGTAGTTTGTTTTATGTAAGTTTAGTATCTCATGTCTAAAAAAGTGAGAAACCTATACCTAATAATACTCTTGTCAATTCTGAAGAAAAGAGAGTGATCCTTTTTCGCATTATTCCACAAAGTTCGAAAAAAGCAATAAACTACCACAAATGTGGATGCCCGTTCACATATTCTTAACAAGCTTGAACAAACAAGTTTACTCAGTAGTTAAGTCTATTTTGTAGAGTCAGACTTGAGCCTAAAGAAAATCCATAAGGGATGGGAGCCTTATAAAAAGGGATAGCTTGTAAAAGGAGACCAAAATGAGGCTCAATTTGTTGTGACAAATAGCTAGGAAGGCTTGCACAAACCTATGACAAATGCGACATGAGTACGAAAAGACAAAAAAGTGCTCTAAACTAGGTTACTCATGGAAAGGGGGCCCTATCCATGGAAGAACAATGATGTAGGCGAGGTAAAAATGGTTAAACACCATAGTCCGTGGTTAAAGAGGTAATCCTACGGTTAAAAACGGATAAGGTATAGATGCAAAAGTACATGTCAAAGTCCCAAATCCTACCCTATATGATCGGATAACGACTTTTTAAAGACTTTGAACCTATTGCATTGAGCAAAAAGAGATGGTATTAGTTCATTCATAGAAAATAATTTTTAAACTATAGACTATAGGTTCAAAATTTTGAAATTTTTCTATATATAGTTCAAAAATAGAATCAAAACATAACATTTCATATTTTTACCCAATTAAGCAATATTTTACCTCTCACATGGATTTCTCCGCGAGAACAAACCGGTGGACAATTTCAAAATTCACAAGTGTACAGTTGGTTATATTTCTCCTCTCCTTCATTCCAACTATTCTAATTTTCATTTTGATGCAAGAATTTTATGTTTTGGGCCTGCCCTAGCAAGGTTGCACAGTACATGTGGGTATGTAACTAATATAGTTGTGTACATGTGTTATACATGCAACCTACCTGAAGGAAACTCATGTGTATTGCGTGACATAGAAAATTTTAAGTTATGGCCAAAATTGAAAGAAGTGGATGGTTTCTAACGATCAATGGTGGTCAATTGGGCAGGCTCAAAATGGTTTTAGACTGGAGGGAACGAGAGCATGAGGATATGGACCAAGATGCTCTCCGCGATGCAGCGAATTTTCATGCATTAAGACAAGGTGGTCTACTAAATTTCTTCTGCACATATCCAATGAAGGCCAATGTCCACTTGCTTGAGCATTTGATTTGCTATTGGGATCACAACCTCATAGATTTTTATCTTCAAGGTGAGATCTTGGAGATAAATGTGGAATATATGTATTTCATTACAGGTTTGTCTCACAGGGCTATGCCTATTAACCTTGAGGCTACTGGTAGGGGTGGTAACCCTATGAGTGTCCAATATTACGTCAACACCTAATGCACACCAAGTATTCAAAAGAATGGATCATACATCCCAATTGTTCATATTACTAGATTCCCACTATAGGTAGTGGTAAGTACCATAGTGTGGATTGCAGGATCTTCTCCAATACATCTTGCCACTTGGACTCAAATAAGAGTTGTTGTGGAGTGTATACAAGGTACTATTTTTTATTGGTGCTCGAGAATGATCCTGATCATGAGGAGAAAACTCTCTCACTATAAGAGAGGACACCACAAGAATTTTGGGTATTCTAGAATATTGGAGGCATTGTTGTTTGAGATATTTCATGCTATTATCCCTGTAGTGCCGCTACCATCATTTTCTCCTCGTCATCATAGACTGGCCAAGTGGGGATAGGTATTCCTCCCTAAAGGAGGCAGGGGATCTGTCCAGAGTGTATATGATGATGATTTCTACATGTGGTGAGAGCAGTAGTTACTGACACTCGAGCAGTTTCCTTACTCTTGACTATATTTCTGAGGAGACAATGATCTTGTCCTCCTGGAAGGGGGAGTATGGGGAGAGCTATGTATTTTTATTTTATGTTTTTAAAATTTTATGATTTTTTATCATAAAATTATATACATATGTATAAGAGTTCTAATCCACCTTAAATGATTTTGAAATGTAGATATTCAACCTGTACGCCCTGATGGGAACCCCGGGATGTTTGTGCAACTCGTACAGGGTGGGGATCAAGGGATACTTAGAGTTCTCGAGGGAAATTTTTCCAGGATAACCGAAGGAATTTCTACTATACGAATTGAGTAGATTCCTATTGTCATGCAGCGATTTTTAGTTGGGAATCTAGCCATCTGGATACACCTCATGAGGAGGCTAGCTAGGGTCATTTGATTTTATATGG
>LPNX011030279.1:125961-182699 GCA_001517045.1 Pseudotsuga menziesii | reverse complement strand
ACATGTGTTCCAAATGTATCCATTGTGTGTGTTTTACAAAATATGTGTTACGTTCCAATCTAGAATGTAGTTCGCATATGCATTAGTTAATGTATTTTCATTTTGTGAAATGTGATTAAATGAAATATAATCAAAATTTCTTTCAAGTAATCTAACCTACAAAAACTGACATAACAAGGAGGTAGGGTTTTGTACCTGATAAGCTCCGTTGAGTTGGGAAACCACCAGTTAATAGTCAAGTCTGACTTCCAACTAGGTGATTCCATGTGATAAGGAATCCCATAAGAACTCAATAAAATCCTTGTACTCAACCACATTATTGGTATCAGGGCTTACGTAAGTGCCTCCAAAGGCAACTAGCTGTCCTGAGGGGGAATAGATAACCCATGTAGCTGAAGCCATGTTGCAAGAATGAAGACTAGCGCCATCCATAAAACCTATGAACAACTCAGCTGACATCTGTAAAAATCACCAAATGACATAAGAAACGCTAAATAGGTAACTATTGTACATAAAAAGTACATATAATAAAAATACAGGAAAAAGCACTAATCCTAGGCATAGTACTTCTTCATGTAGATCCCATTTCTAGGCTTAGGTATCTTATTTCCACCAAAATCAGTTAACCGATATGCCCCTTTCTTCAACACCTTCGACACAATGTAGGGTCTTAACCACACGGAATTGAAATTTCCTGCCCCTAGGGGTTCTTTGTCCTAATCCCAGAGAAAGACAAGCTTCCCTTCAAAGAAAATTTTAGGCTTGACTGATTTATCATATTGGTTTTTAACCCTATTCTTATGAGCTTAATTTTTTGTTAATGCATCTCTTTGTCATTCATATATATTTTCCAAATGTAGAAAACATTCTTCTAATTCAGTCGTGTCAGGGAGTACATGAATGGAAATTTTAAGTGATGGAATTTCACATTCAACCGGAGTGACTGCTTCCACCCTGTGAATGAGTTCGAAAGTGAGAAACCTGTAGCAGTCTTGACATTAGTCCAATATGCCCAAAGTGCAGGATATAGCATAATGTGCCAATCTGATTGTGCTGCATTGATGGTATGCCTGAGGATTGTCTTTAAGGACTTATTGACTACCTCTACTTGACCATTCACTTGCAAGTAGAAGGAAGATGAGTGATATTGCTTGAACCCTAGCATAACAGTCAATTCAGTCATCATGCTATTCTGAAAGTGACTTCCATGTTCAGTGAAAATCTCCTTTAGAATACCGAAGCAAGTAATGATATGGTTGAAAACAAAGAAATTTGTAGTTTCCTCATTAGCGTTAAAGGTAGGCATTGCCTCTCCCCATTTAATAAAATAATCAACATCAGCAATGATATATTTGTGCCCCCTAGTCGAAACTAGTTTACATGTCATGTAATCCACCCCGCACTTAGTGAAGGGGCCCACTACGATGACTAGAAACAACGAAGCAGGATGTGACCACATTTTCCTAGTTTAAAGCTGACAAGGATGACAATGCTTCACATCCTCCACAAAATCCTTAAATATGATGGGCCAGAAATAACCGAGACGTAAGATATTCTGGGCCATTGCTAAGCCAAATAAATGAACCCCACACACTCCACTATGAACATCATTTAGGACACACTCGACCTCCTTGTGGGTGAGGCACCGATGAAAAATAGATTCTACCCCTCTATGGTCTAAAGTATCCTTGATGATAAGGTAAGTTTTCGCATGTATGCGCAGTTTACATCGCTCTTCCCTCGAGAAGGACATAGGACACTTCAAAGTCTTGAGATAGATAAATATATATCCATACCAAGCATCATAGGTGGCGATAAAAAAGATATACTAATCTGGGAATGAGTCTTCGTCAACCACTAGATTCTCTTTTATAGGAAATTATGAAATAATATTTGTAAAAGCTAAGGAATTTTTAGATTTGGCAGATTGAAAATCCAAGTCAAATTCTTGGAGAATGACTATCCATTTATTGAATTTTCCCCTGATTATGTGTCAAATAAAAACACACTGAAAGGGATAAACATCTGCCACTACTATAGTGGTCCTCAGTAGGATGTAGTGGCGTAACCTATGCACAGCTTAAATAGATTCTAAAGCTAACTTCTCGACATGGGAGTATCGAAGTTCAGGACCAGATAATGCATGACTGAGATAATAGAAAACATGCTCTTGGATCTTCTCATCTTCCTGAACCAATACTACCCCAATGGTCAACTTCGACGCAACCAGATACAATATAAAGTCATGAGAGTAATCTGGTGGACGTAACAAAGGGGCCGATAGAAAAGCTTTCTTCAATGCCTCGAAAGCAAGTTGTGTGGTTTCATCCCATACAAATGGAGTGTCATGCTTCAAAAAGAACCTGAAACCCTTAGTGATATTGGCATATTTAACAATAAAACATTGAAGGAAGTTAGATTTTCCTTGTAGGCTCTAAATTTTTTTGATAGAACAAGGAGGAGGAAGATTTACAATGGCCTCTACTTTCAAAGGATCCACCTTAATACCTTTGTTTAATACAATGATCCTAAGTATCTACCCCGACTCAATGCAGAAAACACACTTGTGGGGATTGAATCATATTTTTTAATGCTTCCATTGTTTGAAAAATAAGTGAAGGTGATTTGGATGACCGATCCTCTTATGAGAATGAGAAGATAGATCATCTAGCTATGACTTGACAATGGTATTAATGTTATGGAAGGAAACATTCTTTTCCCGTTGAAAGGTAGCCCCTGCATTTTTCAATCCAAAGGACATTTTTATGTACGTGAAGGTATCCCATCGAAAAATAAAATCTATTTTATGTTGGTCTTCTGGCTTCATTTGAATTTGATTGTATATTGAAAACCATCCATAAATGAAAAAACTTCACTCCCTGCACAAGCATCAATTATTTTATTTATAAAGGGTGTGGGGTAATTGTCCTTGGGACATGATTTGTTTAAATCATGAAAATATGTACATACATGTATTGTCCCTTGCTTCTTATCAACGAGAACATGATTGGATACCAATTATGTCAAAGCAATCGGGTAGATGAAACCAACTTTCAGCAATTCTCCCACATCAACCTTAACAGTTGCTGCTTTTCACGGATTAATAGGTCTAAGTTTTTGTCGAACTGGTTTGGCATTAGGGTATGTTCAGATTTCATGTTCGACAAGCGATGTATCAATTCCCAGCATCTCCTCATATGACCAAGAAAACACGTTGCGAAACTCCTTAAATAAGGCAGTATAGATAGCAATCTCCTACGGATAGCAGTTTGCACCGATATGTACATTTTCGATGATTTCAAGGTTTGCAAAGATGTTGATAGGGATAGTAATAGAAATTTTGTCCATATTCGCCTGAGCAAAAATTCGCTCCCTTGGAAAGGGATTAATCGATATATCAAGATCTTATGCTAGTCTCACATGGAACTCTTGGTTTTCAATTCTACTCATCTCTGGAAGGAAGTAGGTTTTATGGTAAAGATCTTCACATATATTATCTTTCCCACTCATGGCTTCCAATATGGTTTCATCCGAAGGAAAAACAATGTCTAAGAAGTCATCAGAATATAAAGAGTTCTCTACCCAAGTAGGCAGATAAGCTTCGTCTGACTCCTCTACGACTGTAGAAGGAGTCGCAATAGGATGGACAGTGGTGTTAACAATAGTTTGGTAAGCCACTTCCACTATAGACAAAGGCACATGAGGTTCGTAACAGGAAGAAAGGACCCAAGGATCCATTCTATAGACAATCGTAGCGATATAATTTTGTACAATGGTAGAACCGAGATAATTTATAGGGGCTGGGATATAAAATGTGCCCATTAACGATGAATACATACCAAACACCAAGCTCTCATTAACTAGTTTGACATGATCAACCAATGGTGCAATCGACTCATTAGTTTCCAAATGGCCCTTCCGAGTGAAACTGGGTTGGTCAATAGTAACCAACTTCCCTTCGTGTGGAAACACTACCACCTCAAGAATGGCTAAGGAAATCACACACATAGCATAAGTCCATCTTCTCCCAAAAAGCAGGCTATAGTCTAGTGGAGCATCAAACAACTCTACTTCAACACCCACTGCTTTCCTTGCCAACTTAATCTGAAAATCTGGTAGGATACCATGAGGAAGAAAAGACCATTTGTCAAAATTACTAAGTAAGGTGCTCGATGGAACTAGCTCTAGGGAGCCTAAATATTTTAAGAAAGAAGGAGACATCACACATGTGGAAGCACCTTCATCAACAATTGTATTTCCAATGGTTTTACCACCATTAATGACATCTATTGATAAAGACACATGATACCGTAGGTGCATATTGATATTTGCAAGATTAAATTTTTCCATCAGACTCGAGGAATCCATACTTCCTAAATATGCTAAAAGGGAATCCCGTTGAGTAGGAAAAATCTGAAGAAATTCCAATGTGGGCATTGTACAAGGATTTTGGGCCAAATATTCCACCACAGAGTAACCAGAAGCATCCCTAGAGTTTGGATTGTGAAATGCTTTTTTAAAGACACATTTTGGTATATTAGGCATTGGTTCGGTAGGTTTCTCGATCATGAGAGGGTTAGAGGTTTCACAAACAGACTTACCCCTCATAGGAGCCTCTATTTCATAATTCTTATTTCTCATCTAGAACAAGGAACTAGATTGTGCCATGTTGATATAACTTTGGTCATGGGGAGCACTAGAAATGCTCTCGGCTACATTAGAAACTAAAAATCCATTCTGTCCTTGGGGAAATGGATCCTTGAGGACAACTGGTTGTTGATTTTTAAGTAGCTTATGAGCTTGATCAGTGACACTATAGTGTGATAATTAACTGGACTGAACACACCATCAGCATGGGGTCCAGGCTTGGGCTTCTCGATACTATGGGTAGACTGCGACGCCTCACGTATGATTTCATATAATATCCTAGACTGAGCATTTATCAAATCCATCTATTGGGCCTTGAGGATGGCCTCTTCTTTAGTGGTCACCCTCGAAGTGGATACATCCTTATATATATAAGTAAACACATATTTTAGGAACTACTCTAGCAAGAACTCGGGGGGAATGGTGGCTTTAATGAGCCTCTTCTGTATTCACTACTCTTGGATATGATCTGAGATATGCATGGCTTTATCTTTCCAAAAGGTAGATGATAAATATGTTCCGACATCATACCAGACAGGAAGCTGGAAGTGGTTAACAAACACATTCGCTAAGTCCAAAAAAATGTCAAACACAGCAGAGGGAAATTCAATATACCACTTTACTGCCACACTAGTCAATGTTGTTTGGAAAAGCCTCAATCGAGCAGTGTTGTCATTCAGTGAGTTTCAAGAGCATGAGAAGTGAAAAGTGGTGATATGGGAACCTTGATCTTTGCCATATTTTCCCTCAAACTTGGGAATTTCCTAGGGTAGTTTGCTAGGAACAAGCGGCTAAGTGGCACTATGCCTCATCAGGTCATTTATTAACTTAGAAAAATATCACAAGTTTAAAGTTTCTAGGAAAGGAAATTTAGGCCGAATCAGAGGTTGAAAAGCTGGTGTCTAGAGGTAGAGGGGCCTGCCTCATGGTTCTCAAATGTAAAGGTGGGTTTCCCCTAGCCACTGGTTATGAAGTAGTTGGACTAGTTTTAAATGGATTCCCCCCATTAGCTAGTGGATTACTTGTGTGCAGTATAGTGTAGTGCAGATGAAACTGGAGTATGAAAGATAGGAGCAAGTATCCCTCCGCTAAACAACAAAAAGAAAGAGCTTGTGAATGGGGCTAAAACTAGTGTCTAGAAACCTTAACCATATGAGTTTGTGTTTCCAAACTGCATCCCCACATATGTAGGTGTAGGACCAGCATAAGGAATGGATGGGGAATATTCCCCCCATTCCATACAAAACCATGGAGAAATGAAGAGGATCCAATAGGACCACTCTGCGTAGTATGCATGAAAGAGGGGGAAGAAAAAGGTGCACTGCGAATCGTAGTGACCACCCTAGTAGAAGAGCCTACTACATTCGAGGAATTTGGTGGTTGAACCACCCGACTACTTGGTGATACAGGTGTAGAATGTTTATTTTTTCTCAAAGCACCAACTGGTGGAGGTGGCACTCCTTCACCGAAAATGGCTAAAGTGGGGATAGAAATACCCTCCCTAGATATAGCCATGAATCTACTCACAGGAACACCAATCACAGGTGAAGTAAAAGGAATAACTTGGACGATCACATGATCATTTAATTCAGTAACAGGTGGGTTAAAGTTCCTTTCAAACTCATCATCCTGAAAGTATTCAATCTCTATTGCATTTGTATCAACCTGATTAATCCTAATTTCTAGTTCACCTAGAACTTTGCTATCTCCTACCGGTTCAAATGAACCATCAATACCTAATATTTGCCTTTGAGGGAGAAGTGGAGGCTCCACTGGGATAACTAGAGGAAGGTCTTGCAATCTTCTTGACCTTCTGAGTGGTTGATCCTCCACAGCTACAAATTGAATCTTCACACAACTAAAGGCCGAATAAGCATAGACAAACCACACAACACTCAGTAAAAAATTCCTAAAACAAAAACATACAAAAAGGTATAAGATATGCTTTCCAAAACAAAGATGATATAATGTTACTTGGCATCCCTATAGATGTTCTTAGGCATAAGTAGAGGAATCACCCAACAGCCTTCCCACACCTTCTATCAGGGTTACCTTCCAAGCCCATCCAAGGTAGACCAAAAATAGCCTTCCAATATACATGTGTATGAACACTAATGTCAAAGAGACTAAATGCTACCACAAATACACTGAGAGTCTGGGGGAACAGTAGCAATCCTGAATCATACACATGGGCAGGGTAGCAATGTTGAAAACCCTATCAACACCAGCACCACATGGGGCTGAAGACGTGGTATTGAAAGAAGTCCTCAGATGCATAAAAATCTTGGTCTATGCTCAAACAAGGAATCAAAGGGTTACCTCCTTAGTCCAGGTCCTCATGCGGCCTCGTGCTTAACTCTTATGTGAGAGGAGATTCCTAGAAACAATCAATATAGAGGAGGATTTACCTAGTGATTGACCAACTACATCTAGCCTAAGCTAGTCTATGTATGAACCTAGAAAAGAGAAACTTACTAATAATTTTTAAATGTGTTTCTCTTTTTAATAGGTTGTTTTTAGTGAGAGGCAGTGGTGTGAAACTTGTATGGTGTTATGGTATAAGTAAAAGAAAGCAAAAATGATGTATAAAAGTAAATTTTCAAAGCGAATTGCAACTACTAAGACAACATTTTCTTTTCTTTTTGTAAATGAAAGCTAATGAATTTAAAACTATGTATGAGAAACTACAATACTTTTTAAGAATTTTTGAATTTTTCCTGGAAAAATAGTGAAAATAAATACTAAATGCAACTTAATGCAAAAGTAAATTTTTTTTTTTGGTCTATTCTTTTAAAAAAATTTCAAAAATTACAATGCAACCAAATGCAAAACTTGAGAAAATTTGACTAATCTAAGCATATAGTAGTGAAATGAGGCAAAAGGATCCCAAAGTAACCTACTTCAACCAAAAATAAGAAGCCTAGATAAAAATTTGACTTGGAGGAACTATCAAACTTACCAGCTCACTAGATCCACAAAAAGAAGAGTGACAAACTCAAACTACAAGCAGCAGTACAGAGCATAAAGCATTCAAGGACTTTATCACTGACCTAGAAAACAAGCACCCAAACTTACAAACCAAGCAAGAGGACCACCAACACTCACCAATGAAAGAAAATAAAACACAAAGGCTCAAGGACTTGAAGAAATCAAATGAAATATGTGATGTACAGAACTCAGACTAACATAGTCATGTCATAAGCAGAACCCTCTCAAGCAATCAAAAATCCATAAGACAAGGACAAGAAAACCCTACTAAAAACAAATAATTCTACAATAAACTCATGAATAATTATACAGACAGCTTGCGTATGACACGCGACTATCTAGACTGCAACCCACGTGTACAAGGTCAAACTCCTTGTGCGATGTCTGCATTGGAATTGCTTCATCGCACAGG
This sequence comes from Pseudotsuga menziesii, assembly GCA_001517045.1. Taxonomy (NCBI): domain Eukaryota; kingdom Viridiplantae; phylum Streptophyta; class Pinopsida; order Pinales; family Pinaceae; genus Pseudotsuga; species Pseudotsuga menziesii. The sequence goes on along the minus strand of LPNX011030279.1, from coordinate 174,652 downwards.
GAGTTTCGGCCAAAACTAGCGAAAGGATCCTGAAAATGTCAAACCATAAACAAAAGGAAAAATAAGAAAAATCACACCCAGAATCAAACAAAAGGGCCATGTATATTAAACATTAATGACTCGTACCATAAGCCCATGTGATCTATGACACATAAGAATTGCTCATGTACATTACAAAGCATTGGAAATTGTGAGCAACGTTGTGATAGTTATACCAGAGATTCAAATAAATCATGAAGGGATGTGCCAAGGATGTGCATGAGGAAAGAACACTAAGAACCTGGTGGGTGCTAGAAATTCCCTTTTTGCCTAATCTTATTTATCCCCTTTTCCCTAATTTTCCCTCTGATTTATAACCAAGTCATTACCTTTCCCAAAGAACAAGCATGGATTTGAAAGGTATAGTTCATTATTTATCTCTTTCGCCAATGCTTCATATTGATTATGGTTATGATATTTATCTTTGAATTGCGTTGACATGTAATTGGTTTTATAAGTAAAGTTTAGAATTTCCAGGTGCAGCAACTCTCTAGACTTTGGAGGTAAATAATTATTGGCATCAGTTTCCTTTTTACGATCCAGTCGAAGTCGTTGATGAGATAACCTCAAATGTCCTTCCATGCAGCTAGCTGAAATTGCCCAAGACTGTTTCTTCATCATCTAGAATATGTTTGGCTTTTGAATAGTTCAGATTAAAAGTTCATTCATGATTATGAACTAATTCCATGTAATGTAATAATAGTTGTAACTATTTTTGTTTTATTTGGCAGCCTGAATATCATAGATATTCATGGCTTCCTGATATTAGTGGATCTGAACTACTTCATCCCTGTATAAGTATGACCAAGAAACTAGAGCGAGGGGGTTGGTAATATTGTAGAAGGATTGTAGCAAGAGGATACTGTAACTATACTTTGATCATTTTAATAAACGAGCAACAATTCTCAATATAATCATGTTGTATATTTCATTAAGCCTTTACCAATAGCTCTTTTTGAAGGTCAGGTCCCACCTTTTTACAAAGTTGTTGGTATTAGCAGATGTTGTAGTTTTACTTATTTTGTCTTGGTGTGGAATTTCAGCTGAATGCATTAGTAGATGGTTGTGACAATATTTATTATATAATTGCATTGATATACTTTCTTTTGGTTTACTGCAATAATGTGGTGTGAACAGTGGATTGTGTAGAATATCTTTTTTATTTATGAAAAGTGTGCTAATTAAGTATATGTGTTACAATCACGCTCAACTCCTGCGTCTTGTCGTCATTTATCTTTCTTAGACTTCACTGAATTAGATAGATAATTATTTCTATGAATTGGTTGTTTTATCAATGGTTTGTGATTGTCTTGATTTGGTAATTTGCGATTTAACTTCTTGCAAAAGAAATTCTAGTTAATTCATTCTTAGATCAGTAATTGTAGAATGTGTACAATAGGAATCAAGAATCCTTTGATTTACTAGATTGATAATTAATATTGGTTTTCATAGATAGGTTAGTTGACTGAGCAGTTATTAGGATTGAATGATCTGCATTTCATTAATCAAGTACTGAATTGTTTATGCATATATTTTACTTAGTTACCTTTGAAATCACCAGACTTTCGTGGGTCAAAAATTTATATTGAGCAGTTTGCTTGTTACTAAAATTAATGAGCATATAGAGTGACCAACATTTTGGCATCATTGTTAGGGAAGGTAATTGGTAGACATATATTGTAGTTGATTGGTTCAATTTCTTTAGCAATTTTTATTTTCAGGGTTACAGGGACGATAAGATGTAGTGAAGAGCTACGCATCCTTCAGCACACCAAATGGGTTCCTACCCTGATGATCATGTATGATTATTTAATCTTTTATGAATACAAGAAGAACTCAATGGGAAACCCCCAAAAGCACTAACTTTGCAGGTGGAGGAGATCGCCACTCAACCCACACCTAGGAAGGCCAAAATTTATTGATGATTCTTCTACTGGAGCCTTATATCGAAGATCATCTTCCATAAGGAGAATCCATGTTACTTCTAGGTTGGATTCATTTGTATCAGTTGTGGAGAGACCACTAGGTGATATAAATCCATATGGTAGCCCCAAGCTGACTCCATAGGATAGGGGAAGTTCTGTGGGGGCAGATGAACTAGACAAGTTCTATCAAAGCAATGGATAGGAGGTTACTAAAGAAGAGTGGTTGTGGTTTTGAAAAGAATTTGAAGATCATAAGAGGAAAGAAGAGTGAGAGGAAGAGGAAATCATGAATAATGAACGTCACCATGAAGATCGTGAATAAGTAGTGGGGGGAAATGATAACGACAATGGAAACAATCAACATGCAGAGACAGTTTCTATGCTTCAGTTCCCTATTCGATAGACAACTAGACAAGCCCCCAGGAAAAATATTTCACCTTCAGTACTACTGAAATTCCATGGTAAGTATTCTAAAGATCTAGGTGAATTCCTTTTCAAATTTGATATTCTATGTCGAAGCTATGATTATATCTCTAGTGAGAGGAAGTTGAAATTATTTCCTGCCACCCTGAAAGGAAAATATCTACAATTTTTATGAGTTTGGGTGGTGAAACTATTACAACATGGGATCAAATGAAACGCGTATTTCTTGCGAAGTAGCAATATTATTGCAGGACTAAGGATAAGAGAGATAAACTATTTAAAATGGTGAATAAAGATGATGAAATCTTAGAGTAATTTGTAGAAAGACTCCTATATATTATGTAGAGATTGATCCATATCGATATTGGGAGGGATTTACTTAAAATGATTTTCTTGCGAGGGATAAGAGAAGACTGCCTTGATATGCTCAATTTATTAGGAAAGGGAGACATCTCCAAGGAATATTTTGATCATATTGTGGATCTATGTCGAAGATACTCCAGAGGGTATTCCAAAACATGTATAAGGGAACGCGATGTGTTTACATGAGCACAAAATTCATCTACTAGAGGGGCTACTCATGCATATATAGGTAATCTTCTTGAAAATTTTAAAATTGATATGATGAGTTGTATTTCCTCACAATTGGATGTCATGAGAGAAAATAAGAAACAAGTAGTAGAAGATATGGTACTTGGTGTATTCTTCCCTAAGTGTAGAAAGAGGCACCGGCTAAGGGAATTCCTACTTGACAAGGTGGAGGTATGTCGTCTGTGCAATTTGGATCATGATACTAAATATTTCCCTTCACTGCCAAAAGTCAAAGTATTTCAAGAATCCACCGTGGACACGAAGCAAGCCTCTTTTATATCACAAAATAAGCCTTAACAACCTCGAATTATAGGTATGAATTTAGACCCTACATCTTTTAATTCTTGGAATAACATGAATATTTATGGATGATTTCAATTTGTATGGTTGTATTTTTGATGAAGCTTTAAGAAATTTGGAAAAAAAATTGGAATGTTGTGAATAGACCCACCTATCCATGAGTACTGAAAAGTTCCATGTGATGATGAGTGAGGGTATAGTTCCTGGGCATTTTATTTTTGCTGGAGGAATCCAAGTAGATCCAGCTAAAATAAAAGTAATTTTTGCAACATTCCTACTCCTAGAATGCAGAAAGAGGTACATAGTTTTCTTGGACATGATGGATACTATAGACGATTTATAGAATAAATTTCTAAATTAGCATCTCGTTTATTCAATTTATTAATGAAGGATTCACAATTTGTTTGGATAGATGCATGCCAGACAATGTTTGCAGAACTAAAGAAAGGTTGTCCATGACACCTATCCTAAGAGGGCCTAATCAGGCCTTTCCTTTTCACATTTCTTCTAATGCTTCAGATATTGCTATTGGAACAGTCTTGGGACAACATGAATGTCAAAACCCATTTGATATCTATTATGTTAGTAAGAATCTATCCCCTGCTAAACTAAACTAAACAATGACAGAAAAAGAATTTCTTGCTATTGTTTATGCCATTGATAAATTTAAACATTACATCACTGGTTATTTAACTTTTGTTCATACTGATGACTCAACTATTAAATATTTGATGAATAAACCTATTACTAATGCTCAGGTGACTAGGTGGTTGTTGATTTTACAAGAATTTGATATAAGTATTGTTGATAGACTCACTGAGGAGAATGTGGTTGTAGAATTCATTTCTCAACTAACTCATAATGACGATAATTTACTTGTAGAGGAATCCTTTCCCGAGGAGCATTTGTTCACAGTCTCAAGATATTCCCCATGGTATACAAATATCCCTAATTATTTGGATGTAGGTAAGATTCTAGCGCACTTATCAAAACGAGAAAGAAGAAGGATCATACAAAAGAGTGCTAGATACTGTTGGATCTAAGGTAATATCTTCTACATAGGGCCTTATTTGGAAATTCAACATTGTGTGAGGGAAGATGATATTCACATCATCTTGAAGGAATTTCATGATGAGACATATGGGGGGGATTTTGTTGATATGAGAATTGGTCATAATGCATTAAGAATGGGGTATTTTTGGCCAACCATGTTTCAATACATGAAGAAATATGATCAAGCATGTGACAGTTGCTAAAGGATGGGCCAGCCAAAAAGATTGGATGAAATACTGCTTCAACCACAGTTAGTGGTTGAAAATTTTGACAAATGGGATCTGGACTTTATATGGCCTATCAATCCTCAGAAACAAAATGATTATATCCTGCTTTTCATAGATTACATGACTAAGTGGGTGAAGGCTATGGATCTGGTCAAATCCAATGATCAATCTATAATAGATTTCCTATATGGAGATATATTCACCCGCTTTGGAGTACCCAGAGAGATAGTAACAAATGGAGGAGGAAAATTTGTGTCTTGTAAAATGGAAGCCCTATTTCAGAAATATGATATTCAACATCGAATAACCTCACCATATCATCCAAAACAAATGGCCTGGTGGAAAGGAAAGATAAGGTAATTGAGGATATCCTTACAAACATAGTGAAGAGTCAATGGAAGGATTGGGATCAAAGGCTTCCGCAATCATTTTGACCCTATCGTACTACATGGAGAAACACTACATTTTTCTCCCCATATGAACTCATGTACAGAAATAATGTTGTTTTTCCCATTGAATTCCAGATCAAAACCCTAAAGAAAACTGTAGAAGAAAAAGTGGACTTAACGGAGGCTCAAAGGAATCGGTTGAATCAATTAAATGAACTAGATGAGAAGTGCACAATTGATTTACATTAGATGACATTAATTCAACAACAATTGTCAAAATGGCATGATATGTTTATAAAAAAGAATGTATTTTACGAAGCACACTTGGATTTATTTTATGACTCATGGTTCAAGAAGGAATTTAAGTGAAAATTGCGTACAAGATGGTTGGGAATCTATAAAATAGATAAGTTATTCGATAATGGAACCATTTGTTTCACCAGTATCAATGAAAATCAGACACCTTTGATTGCAAATGGTCCTCGTATACTACTTTTTCATAACCTATTTCAAAGGATGCATTCATCTCTTCTGTTGTAGCTGATCCGAATTGTCAATTAATACAGGAGCAAGGGTTTTCCCTTGTTTCTGAGAATCTTTAAAATCTAATGCAATTCCACATAAAAAATTGTAAACAAATAAATATTTGATTTCTTTTGTTGTTTTAAAGCTTTGGTTGGTTTATTGTTTTGATAATCATATGCGAAATTTAATTTTTCATCCACGGAGCTTTCTCGCTCGAAATTTGAGTAAACAAATAGGGAGATATGTTAAAAATATGAACAAAAAAAGTAGTTTTTTTATGATACCTATCCAGAAATTTATATTAAAAAATTGTTTAAGACCTATTTGGTATTTCAAATTTAAATCAATTTCATTTCCTAACGCATGATGAGATGGAATTTGAACTAGGGTAGAAAGGCCCATTTCGAGGGTAAATTTCCTCTAATGTAGGTGGGGTTTTAATACAAGAAAATTATGCCATGTCATACAAACCTAGAAAATTAAAGGAACATAAGATCAAATCCTTATTGGGTGAAATCATGAATCTAGGTGTCTATTCTATGAGAATTGAATTTCGAAATCCATATTCCAAACTCTTTTGGCTGAACTATTTTTTGTTTTTCGGTCGAACTAATTTATGTTTTGGAATGAAAACATGTAACTAACTTGTGCCTAAAAAAAATGTTCATCCAAACATTAAAGTTAACAAAGAACTTCATTATGTGTGCTTTGTAAGTATAGCTAAGAAAATAATGTCCGACATATAGTTTTTCGGCCAAACTTTTTTTCGGTGAAACAATTGTTTTACCAAAACATGTTTTCAACCAAACATTTGTTTGGTCGAACAATTGTCATATATGTAATAACCGAAAATAATTGTATTTCATTTTGTCATTTGCTCTCTATGATTTTTTATTGGTTCTTTGCGCTATATATGTCCTGTCTTTTGGGAGCGTGATCTATTCTGGTGCATCGTGCTATGTCTAGCGCATCCTGTCATTTTCAAGAGTGAGTGCGTCCTGTCGTTTATGTCTCTGCTGCATCCTACTGTCTGCATGGTGGTGGTTTTTATCAGCCTGTTTTTTGTGCGGTGGTGGAGGATTCAAACCCTCGTCCACGTAATGGTTGAGATTCTTGGTTCCTCGTATGCTGCGCCATGTTGTTTTCGAGACTAAGGACATTAGTTCTATGCTATAGATTAATGGCTTTGTCATATTGATTCTTTAACCGTTGCTTGTGTGGTTTGTTTTTTGTAAGCGCATCTCAGTGATGTTCATGCAGATGCTCCAGATGCAATAAACATTCATCTATTTAATAAGTAGAGGGAAGCAGGTGAATTGCAATATCTAAGGATGGTATCTCACATTCCACCACAGTCACTACTTCCGCCCCATGAACGAGATTGAAGGGTAAAGACTCTATGGAAGTCTTAAAATTCATTCGGTATGCCCAAATCATAGGATACAACATGATATGCCAGATTGATCTACTCGCATTAGTGTTCTACTTGAGAATGGTTTTCAATGTTTTCTTAATGGCTTCTACTTGCCCATTTCCTGTGGGTAAAATCAAGATGAATGGTATTTCCTAAAATCTACCATATAAGTTAATTATGTTGTCATCTTGATTTGAAAATGACTTCCATGGTCAGTGAGAATATAATTCGGAATACAAAACATGGTGATAATTTGATTGAACACGAGGTATGTTGCAGTCTCACCGTCGACTTTTAAGGTAGGAATTGCCTCTGCTAACTTTGTAAATTAGTCTATAGTGACAATGATATACTTGTGCTTCCTAGTAGACACTTGGTTGCAGGTCACGAAATCCACCCCCCACTTGGTGAAGGGTCCTAACACAATGAATAGATAGAGAGGATCAGGATGCAACCACATCTTTCTGATGTAGAAATGACATGGATGACAATCCTTTACATCCTCTACACAATATTTAAAGATGGTAGGCCAAAAATACCTTTCACGCAAGATCTTATGGGTCATTGCTAATCCAGATAAATGACCCCACACACTCTGTCATGAGGATCATTCAGGACAAACTCATCTTCCTCATGGGTGAGGCATCGATGTAAGATAGAATCTACCCTTCGTCTATATAATGTATCTATGATTATTAGGTATTTTTTAGACTTCAATCTTAACTTGTGTCGTTGTTCCCGTGAGAAGGTTGCGGGACTCTTCAAAGTATGAATATATACTAAAGATATCTCTATACCAAGGATCAAAGGTTGATATTAAAAAAATGTGCTCATCAGGAAATTGCTCATTTTCTATCACTACACTTTCATTAGTCTTGAAATCTGATATTGGCTCCGCAAATACTAGGGACTTTTTTGACTTGGCAGACTAAAAATCTAAGTCAAAATTCTAGAGTATGATAATCCACTTGTTAAACTTTCCCCTAATTATGTGTCGGGATAGAACATATTGAAATCGATTCACGTCCACAAATACAATCTTTTTCCTCAACAAAAAGTAATGTCCCAACCTCTAGACGACATATACTGTCGTCAAAGCCATTTTTTCCATGTGTGAATATATAATATTAGAACCAACCAAAGCATGACTGAGATAATATATGACATGCTTTTTGAGCTTGTCATCCTTCTAAACTAACACTATACCAATCGTAGACTCAAATGCGGTGAGATACAATATAAATTCCTTTTAGTCTTGTAGACATAAGAGAGGAGTTGATAATAGTTCTTTCTTTAATTCCTTGAAGGATTGTTGTGTGGTTTCATCCCATAGAAATGGGGTGTCTTGCTTGAGTAATTGCATGAATCCCTTAGTGATCTTGCCATAATTAACACTAAACCATCTGAGAAAGTTTTACGTTCCTTCTAGACTTTGTAGTTGTATAATGGTTAGAGGAGGAGGAAGATTAATAATCACCTCTACTTTTGATGGATCAACCCTATATGGTTGTTTGAGAATATAAAGACTAGAATTCATCCTAATTTGACATAGAAGATACAATTATGGGGATTTAAGTGAATCTTGTAGTGCGTGCATCTTTCAAAAATTAAAAGTATGTGATCCAAATGACCATTCCTCTTTCGAGAATGAGTCGAAAGATCATCTAGGCAGGCCTTGACAATGTCCTTGATATCATGAAAAGAAAAATCCATTGCTCATTGAAACACTCCCCCAGCATTCTTGAAGTCAAATGACATATTCTTGTACACGATTATACCTGAGCAGAAGACAAAGGCGATTTTATGCTTGGATGGTCCTCGGGTTTAATCTGAATCTAGTTATATCTCGAGAATCCATCCATAAATGAAAAAATTTGCTACTCACGCACGCATCGATAATCTGATCTATGAAAGGTGTGGGGTAGTTGTCCTTAGGAGTACATGCCTTGTTCAAATCCCCGAATTCAGTACAAACAGATATAGTCCCTTGTTTCTTATCGACTGAAATGAGGATGGATATTCATTCTATGAGAGAGATAGGGTATATGAAACCGCACTTCAATAGTTTTTCCACTTTATCCTTGACTATCGTTGCCTTACATGGGTTCATCGGTCGAATATTTTGCTAAATAAGTTTAGCGTTAGGGTAATTTATAAGCTTGACCTCTATAATGGATGGGTCTATGCCTAGCATATCCTCATAAGACCATGCAAAAAACATCGCGTAACTCCTTAAATAAGGAAGTGTAACTAGAAATTTATTTAGGTGAATAATTTGCTCGAATATGAAAATTCTTCATGACATCAAGTTTGAGGGAGATATTGATCGGTATAGTGGTGTAAATGTTTTTTGTATTCCCCTCGATAAACACTCCCTCCTTATGAAAAGGGTTCACAGGCTAATCAATACCGTCAATTAGTCTCACATTGAACTCGGAGTTTTCAATCTTGCTTACATCCAGTAGAAAATAGCACTTGTGATGTAAGTCTTCACAATGTTTCTCTTCTCCTATCATAGCCTCCGGAATGGATTCATCATATTGTAAAACCATATCTAAGTAGTCATACAAATATGTTGAGTTCTCCTCCCAAGCGGGAAAGTAGTATTCATTTGACTCCTCTAAGATGTAAGTAGTCGAGATGAAATCAAGAGTAGCATCAAATATAGCTTGGTAGGCTACTTTTGTTGTTGCAAAGGGAACATTAGGCTCTTCTTGCGAAGGGAGAACCCATGGGTCATTTCTATCTACAAATGTACAAATTTTCTTCCCTACACTAGTCGTGCCTATTTATTTTATAGGAGCATGCAAATCAAAAGTTCCCATCAAATACATGTACATATCGACTCCTAGACACTCATTTGCTGGCCGGATTGATCAATGAAATGTATGTTAGATTCTAAAGTCTCCATATGACCCCTCCGAGTATATGACAGGTGGTTAATAGTTAACAACTTTCCTTCATGCAGGAACATGAGGTCTCAAAAAATGGATGACAGAATAAGGCACACAACATAGTTCCAACTCCTCCACAAGAGTAATTTATAATCCAGATGGGAATATACAACTTCGTTGTTCTACCACGACCGTTTTCCCTGCCAATTTTATTTTAGAGAATGGAAGGATACCATGCGGGCGGGAAACAAATTGTTAGACAGAACTAACTCAGGGCATCTCAGAGCTTTCCATCATGAAATAGACCTTACGCATGTGTATGCACTTTCAACTATCACTATTTGTCCAATGGTTTTTTCGCCATGGTCTACATCAATCGAAAAGGCCACATGGTAAGGTAGACATGGTTTGATGTGAGAATGATTAAATTTAGCCATGAGGCTCGCATATTCCATACTACCAATGGATTCCAAAAGTGCATCTTGCTACAAAGGACAACTTTGTAGCACTTCTATGGGTGACATCACATAAGGATTTTGGGCCACGTCTTCAAACACCGAGTAGTTGAAAGTGACCCTCACATTAGGATTGTTGACTGTCTTTTTGAAAACATCTTTCGGTATCTTCAACATAGTATCAGTTGATTTATCGATTGAAAGTGGGGTTGATTTTTAAGTAGTCTCTTTATATTTCCACGGAGCCTCAAATTCATAATTCTTAGTTCTCGTGTGCACTAAGGTATGGGATCAAACGATGTTAATATATGACTCATGAGAAGAGGGAGCAATATGTGTTTAGTACTTATTACTTGGAAAATGGTTGAAACTCTTTATAGGTATTTTCAACGACTCATCAAACTTCTTCTTATTTAGAAAACATTTTTTGTATTATTATTTTAACAATCTATTTATTTATGGATATTTCCAAACATCTTTTAGGCTCAAACTCAAGATACCCATAAAATGAAGTTTCAACCATTTTCCAAGAAAAAATTAGTAAACACAATGCACTTATTTTAAGACCAACCATTCGTGGGAGACCTCCTTGTAAAATTAAATTAACTATATTAATTTCTAATATTATTTTATAATTAATAACTTGAAAAAACTCATAAAATTAAATTAACTATGTTAATTTCTAATATTATTTTATAATTAATAAGTTATAATTAAAGTTCCTAATTCTTTAAATTTAAGATTAGAAATATTAAATTTTAATAAAAGTTAAAATTGAATAAATAATATATAAATTAAATAAATATAAAACCTTAATAATTAAGACAGAAAGTATTTCATTAAAAAAAAATCAAAGTGATTAATTGTATTCCCATCTTAATAAAATTAAAAAAAATCTTTATTACAAGAAATAATATTCGTTTAAGAGAAACATATAATTAATATAATGTCTTATCAACAAAGCTTATTGAGATTCATAATTTCAATTCAAAATAAAAATTAATTTGGATAACAATTTTATAACAAAATTATAGTTTTTGATAACGATTTGGATTAATTTTCTTCTCCCATAATTGTGTAAAAACGATTTGGATGAATTCTATCTACCTCGGTTATGTGAAAACAAAACGATTTGGGTGAATTCTATCTACCCTGGTTATGTGAAAAGAGTTTGAAGACAAGTTTGATCTCCCATAATTATGTAAAAATTATTTTGATGAATTTTATTTACTCTAACTGTACAAAAAATATTTGGGGACAATTTTAATTTCCCATAACTATGCAAAAATGATGTGCAAAAAGTTTTGAATGTGTTTGATCTTTGCCGCTTGTGTAACTTGTATAAAATTAATTTCTCGGAAGTTATTACACAGTAACTTCATCCACCACCCAGTAGTTGGAAGCCACCCTCGCTTTAGGATTGTGGAATTTCTTTTTGAAAACACCTTTCCTTATCGATTGAAAATAGAACTGAATTACGAAAGGTTTCAATTTTGGACGAGACACTACTGCTCAGAAGAACTAGGGCTTCAGTTTTCTTGAGACTCCATCATCAATCTTAGAAAAATAAAGATACAATCTATCTCTCCTTGGGAATGCACATCTTTTCCATCACTCAAACCTACTAGTGATCTCAACTAAAATATTAAGGTTTCTCCATCAAACCATAGGTCATCCCAAAGAAGGTCCTCAAAAAGCAATATTCATCAAGTAAGTATTACTTATTCTAATTTCATTTGAAGTTTTCATTCTATTAAAACATGAAAAAAAGCACCAATCTAGATGAGAAGCTTGAGGGTGCTGAAAAATTTAGAGCATGCATTGTTCATGACAATGCACCCTTGTAACCTAGGGTCTCTGGTGTTACCAACTTACTAAGACACTTGTAGACAATCAGATTATGTAGAAATTGAAATAGGAATAGGAAGGATACTTGGAAAACTTGGTTTCTAATAGTTGATCCAAGATTTGTCTTCTCCTACTTGCTGCCTCTTCCAAAGATTCCACTGCTTCTCCATTTCACCTGCAAAGAACAAATTCTTCGAGCAATATCTTGTATATATATCAATGGTTAATAAGATGCATGTTCATAATAAATAATTAAAACAATTCATAATACATCATAACAATAATGCAACAATACAAAGATTGGAAGAAGAACTTTATTTATTAATAAATAGAGAAGGGTAAGATTACAACCCATTTCTGAAACAAGGACTCCTCAACAAACCAAGGACACTGAGTTCTGCTGCTATAAGATGCCTTAAGGTATACCACCAGCATAAATTTGATATTCTAAGAATGATTGATTGGCCCCATCTCAAGCCTTCTATTTATACATGGGGAAATAGAGAGGTTTCGATGGTTAAGATGGTTAAGAGAGTTGAGATAGTTATGATTAGGGACTCAACTAATCTCAACTAATCATGATTTATATTTTTTATCATTAATTTAAGGTACATGTGAGTACTAATATACGAAATCCGCGTGTGGCATGCTCCTTGATCAAAGGAAACACATGTGTCCAATGTACATGCGGGTTGCAATGCAAACACTTGCGTGTGACACGCGGGTTGCAACGAAAGTACTCGCATGTGCAACCCTAATCACCAAATAAAAATATATGAAGGTGGTGAGGAGAGTAAGTATCAATAGTCATGCACATATACAGTGTATTGGCTACTTCAATCCTATTTGTCCTTCTGTGTCCTGACATATTGGATGTCGGTACTTAGACGGAGAAGTGCCATTTTGGTTGATAATAGATGCCCCCTAATGTGTGAGGTCAAAGGGAAGTGATGGACGAAATACATTACAATATTTTAATCTTGGAGAACTCAAGTGTCCAAGGCAGCAGAGGAAGTACCTAAAACAAATACATATGAATGTCATATACAAAATCATATTTGAGGATGTCATGTTCAATATAATGGAACACTAGATCGTTTATAATATTTGATTACATCAGGTGATACACGTACAAGACCACGTATATTACAAAGGTGGATCAAAGGCACAATATACAATGATGAGTCTTTAAAATATGGAAACTGTGTAGTTGAACATAACACATTCTTGCGCAACTTAGGTTATAGAGGTGAAACTAAGGTCTTCATCAAAATCTAAAGGAACCAGTACAATCTGTGCCATGTGAATAGATGCGTTTAAGTTGAAAAGGGGAGGAATTCAACATAATGTCAGAAAATAGGTGAGATTGGAAACTGAAGCAAAGGAGTTCACCAATAATTATAGTGAATCCTAAAGTACCGTCATCAAAACTATAGGTCTTCATCTTCAGGAAGTGCTATGGAGAAACTGTATCTGATTCGTTGGTTAATAGTCGAATCGTACTTTCATATTGAATGAAAAATAAAAATAATATATTAGATGATGAATAATAATTACAAATGAAACTCGCCTTTATAGGCTTGAGCGTGTAGAATGAAATGTTACAACGTTTCATAAAATAATTAACTAATTTAATTAATATTGTATTTAATATTTGTTACATTGCCACTCCCTTTAAGCGAGATACTTTCCCCAAACAGATCAAAAGAGTGACTAGGAATCAGATACGGGAAGGGAGACACAAGTAATACTCATATAGGATAATGATGGAATCAGGATAATAGTCACATGAAGGGATAGATCCTTGAACAGTGAGCACGACAAAGAGATGATTGAAGGAAGATTTTAACTTGCAGATGATACAACTAGACTTGTTTTTCATGTAGGAGACATGATCAAATTACCAATGTATAAAAGACAAGTGGAGGAGTAAGAAACTAGCTGAGCTGAAAGTGTAAATTTAAACATGAGGATCAGAAGGTTCAGAGAGTGCTATGTTCAAGGAGGACATGTTTCCACTGTTTATAACCCAAAGAGAGTACTTCTTCCTTATCATTCCTGTTAAATTTTAAGAAGTCTAGGAAAGTCAATTCAGGTCTCTCTTCATTTTTGAGAGGCTTGGATAGGAGAGAGAATAATGGTTGATAATGTTACTAATTCATGGATTTTACAAACCCGAAATAATACATGCTTGTTGGTGTTTCATATTTTGAGAGTCTAAAAAATCCAAAGAATACTCTATGGGGCTGTCCTTTCGTACAATTTAGTCTCATGAGGCCAGAAAAGTATAAAACAATCCACATAAGAACTCTCTTAGCTTCCAAAGAAGTAAGTCTCACCTTTTTCATACTTAGTTAGGAAGGTTCGAAAAAGGTTAAATTACCACCTACCCAACGCTCCTTGAAAAGTGGCATAGAGCTTGAGTTTTACGAGTGTGAAGGAAAGCAAGATCACTCGGAAATATCCATTTGATTACGAGCAATGGGGCTTACAACTGTAAACTCAATGTTTTGTTCTTGATTTTTGCAAGCATGACAAAGGCATAAAGTATGCCCAAAATATTTTTCATGTTTAGGTCTAGAGCACGAAAAAAAGAAAACTAAGCTCATATTGGGGGTTCGCTTTCCGTAAGTTTAGTCCCTCATGTCCGGAAAAGTGATAAACCTATACCTAAAAATACTCTTCTCAATTCTAAAGAAAAGAGAGTTCTCTTTTTCGTATTATTCCACATAGTCCGAAAAAGCAATAAACTACCACAAATGTGGATGCCTGTTCACATATTCTTAACAAGCTTAAAGAGACAAGTTTAATCGGCAGTTAAGTCTATTTTGTAGAGTCAGACTTGAGCCTAAAGAAACTCCATAAAGGCGGGGAGCCTTATAAAAAGGGATAGCTTGTAAAGGGAGACCAAAATGAGGCTCAATTTGTCATGACAAATAGCTAAGGAGGTTTGCACAAAACTATGACAAATGCGGCATGAGTACCAAAAGACAAAAAAGTGCTCTAAACTAGGTTACTCATGGAAAGGGGGCGCTATCCACAGCAGAACAATGATGTAGGAAAGGTAAAAATGGTTAAACACCGTATTCTGTGGTCAAAGAGGTAATCCTAGGGTTAAAAACGGATAAGGTATAGATGCAAAAGTACATGTCAAAGTCTCAAATCCTACCCTATATGATCAAATAACGACTTTTTAAAGACTTTGATCCTATTGCATTGAGCAAAAGGAGATGGTATTAGTTCATTCATAGAAAATAATTTCTAAACGATAGACTATAGGTTCAAAATTTTGAAATCTTTCTATATATAGTTCAAAAATAGAATCAAACATACCATTTCATATTTTTACCCAATTTAGCAATATTTTACCTCTGCCATGGATTTCTCCACGAGAACAAACCGGTGGACAATTTCAAAATCCACAAGTGTCAAGTTGGTTATATTTCCCCTCTCCTTCATTCCAACTATTCTAATTTTCATTTTGATGCAAAATTTTTATGTTTTGGGCATGCCCTAGGAAGGTTGCGTAGTACATGTGGGTATGCAACTAATACAATTTTTTACATGTGTTATACATGCAACGTACCCAAAGGAAACTCGTGTGTATTGTGTGACATAGAAAATTTTAAGTTATGGCCAAAATTGAAAAAAATGGATGGTTTCTAATGATCAATGGTGGTCAATTGGGTAGGTTCAACATGGTTTTAGAGTGGAGGGAACGAGAGCATGAGGATATGGACTGAGGTTCTCTCCACAATGCCCCGAATTTTCATGCGTTATGACAAAGTGGTCTACTAAAGTTCTTCTGCGCATATCCAATGATGGCCAATGTCCACAAGCTTGAGCATTTGATTGGCTATCGGGATCACGACCTCATAGGTTTTGATCTTCAAGGTGAGATCTTGGAGATAAATGTGGAATATATGTATTTCATTACAAGTTTGTCTCACAAGGGTATGCCTGTGACCCTTGAGGCTACTGGTAGGGGTGGTGACCCTATGAGTGTCCAAGATTACGTCGACACCTACTAAACACCAGGTATTCAAAAGAAGGGATCATGCATCCCAACTGTTCATATTACTAGATTCCCACTAGAGGTAGTGGTAAGTACCATAGTGTGGGTTGCGAGAAATTCTCCAATACATCTCGCCACTTGGACTCAAATAAGAGATGTTGTGAAGTGTATATAAGGTACTATTTTTTATTGGTGCTCGAGAATGATCCCGATCATGAGGAAGAAGCTCTCTCACTATAAGAGAGGAAACTGCAATAATTTTGGGTATTATAGAATATTGGAGGCATTCTTGTTTGAGAGAGTTCCTCCTATTATCCCTACAGTGACACTACCATCAAATTCTCCTCGTCATCCTAGACTGACCAGGTGGGGAGAGGTCTTCCTCCATAAAGGAGGCAGGGGATCTGTCCATAGTGTATATGATGATGAGTTCTACGTGTGGTGGGAGTGGTAGTTAACAACACTCAAGTGGTTTCCTTAGTCTTGACTAGATTTCTGAGGAGACAATGATCTTGTCCTCTCATGAGGCGGAGTATGGAGAGAGCTAGGTATTTTGCTTTTATGTTTTTAAAATTTTATGAATTTTTATCATAAAATTATATACATATGTATAAGAGTTCTAATCCACTTTAAATGATTTTGAAATGCAGATATTCAGCCTATACGACATAATGGACACCCCAGGATGTTTGTGCAGCCTGTACAGGGTATGGATCAAGGGATACTTAGAGTTCTCGAGGGAAATTTGTCCATGATAACCCAAGTAATTCCCACTATACAGATTGAGCAGATTCCTATTTTCATGCAGTGATTTGTAGCTGGGATTCTAGCCATCTAGATACACCTCATGAGGAGGGCATCCAGGGCCATTTGATTTTATAGGGAGGCCGAAGAGGCCGCTGCAGCTAATGATGCTGATGATAAGGCCTATACTTATAGGGATTTTTATGGATTGTGATCCAAAATTTTGTATATTTATACAGTTGTGACTGGATCTTAGGATCAAAAAATTGGCCTATCTATGGACATATTTTTACACACACACACACATATATATACATATATTTCATGATTATTTACATGTGTTCGAAATGTATCTGTTGTGTGTATTTTACAAAATATGTGTTAAGTTCCAATCTAGAATGCACTTTGCATATGCATTAGTAAATGTATTTTCATTTCGTGAAATGTGATTAAATTAAATATAATCAAAATTTCTTTCAAGTAATCTAACCTGCAAAAACTGACATAACAAGGAGGTAGGGTTTCGTACCCGAGAAGCTCCATTGAGTTGGGAAACCACTAGTTAAGACTCAAGTCTGACTTCCAACTAGGTGATGACATGTGACAAAGAATCACATAAAAACTCAAAAACATCCTTGTACTCAACCACATTATTGGTATCAAGACTTACGCAAGTGCCTCCAGAGGCAACTAGCTATCGTGAGGGTGAATACATAACCCATGCAGCTGAAGCCATGTTGCAAGAATGATGACTAGCGCCATCCGCAAAACCTACGAACCACTCAGCTGACATCTATAACAATCACCAGATGATATAAGAAACACTACCTATGTAACTATTGTACATAAAAAAGTACATATAATAAAAATACAAGAAAAAGCACTAATCGTAGGCATAGTACTTCTTCATGTAGATCCCATTTCTAGGCTTAGGTATCTTATTTCCACCAAAATCAGTTAACCGATATTCCCCTTTATTCAAAACCTTCGACACAATGTAGGGTCCTAACCACATGGACTTCAACTTTCCTACCCCTAGGGGTTCTTTGTCCTAATCCTAGAGAAAGACAAGCTTCCCTTTAAAGAAAAATTTAGGCTTGACCAATTTATCATATAGGTTTTTAACCCTATTCTTATGAGCTTTATTTTTCATTAACGCATCTCTTCATCTTTCATCTATATTTTCCAAATGTAGCAGACTTTCTTCTAATTCAGCCGTGTCAGGGAGTACATGAATGGAAATTTTAAGTGATGGAATTTCACATTCAACTGGAGTGACTGCTTCCACCCCGTGAATGAGTTCAAAAGGTGAGAAACCCGTGGAAGTCTTGACATTATTCGAGTATGCCCAAAGTGTAGGATATAGCATAATGTGCCAATCTAACCATGTTGCATTGATGGTATGCTTGAGGATGGTCTTCAAGGTCTTATTGACTGCCTCTACTTGACCATTAACTTGCAGGTAGAAGGAAGATGAGTTATCTTGCTTGAACCCTAGCATAACAGTCAATTCAGTCATCATGCTATTCTGAAAGTGACTTCCATGTTCAGTGAAAATCTCCTTTGGAATACTGAAGCAAGTAATGATATGGTTGAAAACAAAGAAAACTGTAGTTTCCTCGTTAGTGTTAAAGGTGGGCATTGCCTCTGCCCATTTAATAAAATAATTGACATCGACAATGATATATTTGTGACCCCTAGTCGAAACTAGGTTACACATCATGTAATCCACCCCCCACTTAGTGAAGGGGCTGACTGTGATGACTGGAAACAAAGAAGCAGGATGTGACCGCATTTTCCTAGTGTAAATCTAAGAAGGATGACAATGCTTTAGAACCTCCACACAATCCTTAAATATTGTGGGCCAGAAAAAACCGACACGTAAGATATTCTGGGGCATTTCTAACCAAAATAAATGAACCCCACACACTCCACTATGGGAATCATTTATGACACACTCGACCTCCTCGTGGGTGAGGCAGCGATGCAAAATATAGTCTACCCCTCTATGGTATAAAGTATTCTTGATGATAAGGCAAGTTTTTGCATGTATGCGCAGTTTACATCACTCTTCCCTTGAGAAGGATGTAGGAAACTTGAAAGTCTCAAGATAGATAAATATATATCCATAACAAGGATCAAAGGTGGCAATAAAAAATATATATTCATCTGGGAATGAGTCTTCGTCAACCACTACATTCTCTTTCATAGGAAATTATGCAATAATATCTGTAAAAACTAAGGACTTTTTAGATTTGGCAGATTGAAAATCCAAGTCAAATTCTTGGAGAATGACTATCCATTTATTAAATTTGCCCCCAATTATGTGTCAAAACAAAACACACTGAAAGGGATAAACATCTAGCACTACTATAGTGGTCCTCAGTAGGATGTAGTGGCGTAACCTATGCACAACTTAAATAGCTACTAAAGCTAACTTCTCGATATGGGAGTATCAAAGTTCAAGACCAGATAAGGCATGACTGAGATAATAGAAAGCATGCTCTTGGATCTTGTCATCTTTCTAAACCAATACTACCCCAATGGTTGACTCCAGTGCAACCAGATACAATATAAAGTCACGAGAGTAATCTGGTGGACGTAACAAAGGATTCGACAGCAAAGCTTTCTTCAATGCCTTGAAAGCATGTTTTGCAGTTTCATCCCATACAAATGGAGTGTCATGCTTCAAGAAGAACGTGAAACCCTTAGTGATATTGGGATATTTAACAATAAAACATCGAAGGAATTTATATTTTCCTTGTAGGCTCTGAAGCTTGTGTATCGAACAAGGAGGAGGCAGATTTACAATGGCCTCTACTTTCAAAGGATCCACCTTAATACCTTTGTTTGATACAATGATCCTGAGTACCTACCCCGACTCAATGTAGAAAACACACTTGTGGGGATTGAAGCATATTTTTTAATGCTTGCATTGTTCAAAAAATAATTGAAGGTGATCTGGATGACCGATCCTCTTAGGAAAATGAGAAGACAGATCATCTAGGTACGACTCGACAATGGTCTTATTGTCATGGAAGGAAACATTCTTTTCCCATTGAAAGATATCCCCTTCATTTTTCAATCCAAAGGGCATTTTTCTGTACGTGAAGGTATCCCATCGACAAATAAAATATATTTTATGTTGGCCTTCTGGTTTCATTTGAATTTGTTTGTATCTGGAAAAACCATCCATAAAGGAAAAAACTTCACTCCCCACACAAGCATCGATTATTTTATCTATAAAGGGTGTGGGGTAATTGTCCTTGGGACATGCTTTGTTTAAATCATGAAAATATGTACATATGCGTATTGTCCCTTGCTTCTTATCAACAAGAACATGCTTGGATACCCATTCTATCAAAGCAATCAGATAGATGAAACCGGCTTTCAACAATTTTCCCACTTCAGCCTTAACAGCTGCCGCTTTACGCGGATTAACAGGTCTAAGTTTTTGTCGAATTGTATATAAATAAATATTTGATTTCTTTTGTTGTTTTTAAGCTTTGATTGGTTTTCTGTTGTGATAATCATATGCAAAATTTAATTTTGCATCCAAGGAGCTTTCCCACTCGAAATTCAAGTAAACAATCAGGGAGATATGTTGAAAATACGAACAACAAAAGTAGTTTTTTTATGATACCTATCCCCAAATTTATATTAAAAAATTGTTTAAGACCTATATCGTATTTCAAATTTGAATCAATTTCATGTCATAACACATGATGACATGGAATTTGAATTAGGGTAGAAAGGCCCATTTCGAGTTGAAATTTCCTCTAATGTAGGTGGGGTTTTAATACAAGAAAATTATGCCATGTCATACAAGCCTAGAAAATTAAAGGAACATAAGATCAAATCCTTATTGGGTGAAATCATGAATCTGGGTGTCTATTCTATGAGAATCAAATTTCGGAATCTATGTTCCAAACTATGTTGGCCGAACTATTTTTTGTTTTTCGGCCGAACTAATTTATATTTTCGACCGAAAACATCTAACTATCTTTTGCCCGAAAAAAATGTTCATCCAAACATTAAAGTTAACAAAGAACTTTGATATGTGTACTTTGTAAGCATAACCGGGAAAATAATGTCCAACATATAGTTTTTAGGCCGAACGTTTGCTCAGTGAAACCATTGTTTTACCAAACCATGTTTTCAACCGAACATTTGTTTGGCCGAACACAGCTGTATTTCATTTTGACATTTGTGCTCTATGATTTTTTATTGGTTCTTTGCTCTCTATGTGTTGTGTCATTTGTGAGAGTGATCTATTCTAGTGCATCCCTATGTGACTAGTGCGTCCTGTCATTTGCGAGAGTGAGTGCATCCTGTCTTTTCTGTCTCTTCTGCGTCCTACTGTCTGCGTGGTGGTGGTTTTTCTTAGCCTATTTTTTGTGCGGTGGTGGAGGATTAGAACCCTCATCAACATACTGGTGGAGATTATTGGTTCCTCGTATGTTGTGCCATGTCTTTTGTGAGACTAAGGACATTAGTTCTCTACTACGGATTAATGGCTTTATCATATTGATTCTTTACCCGTTGCTTGTGTGCTTTGTTTTTTGTAAGCGCATCTCAGTGATGTTCATCTAGATGCTCCAGATGCAATAAACATTCCTATATTTCATAAGTATAGGGAAGCACGTGAATTGCAATCTTTAGGGATGGTATCTCGCATTCCACCACAGTCACTAATTCTTCCCCATGAACGAGATGGAATGGTAAAAACTCTGTGGAAGTCTTAAAATTCATTCGGTATGCCCAAATCATAGGATACAACATGATATGCCCGATCGATCTACTCCCATTAGTGATCTGCTTGAGAATAGTTTTCAATGTTTTGTTAATGGCTTCCACTTGCCCATTTCCTGTGGGTAAAATCAAGATGAGTGGTATTTCCTAAAATCTACCATATTAGTTAATTATGTTGTCATATTGATTTGGAAATGACTTCCATGGTCAGTGACAATCTACTTTGGAATACCAAACATGGTGATAATTTGATTGAACACGAGGTATGTTGCAATCTCACCATCGACTTTTAAGGTAGGAATTGTCTCTGATAACTTTGTAATTTAGTCTACAGTGGCAATGATATACTTGTGCTTCCCAGTAGACACTCACTTGCAGGTCATGAAATCCACCCCCCACTTGGTGAATGGTCCTACCGCGATGAAGAGATAGAGAGGATCAGGATCCAACCACATCTTTCTAGTGTAGAATTGACATGGATGACAATGCTTTACATCCTCTATGTAATCTTTAAACATGGTAGGCCAAAAATACTTGTCATGCAAGATCTTCTCGGTCGTTGCTAATCCAGATAAATGACCCCACATGCTCTGTCATGAGAATCATTCAGGACAAATTCATCCTCCTCATGGGTGAGGAATCGATGTAAGATAGAATCTACCCTTCGTCTATATAATGTATCAATGATTATTAGGTATTTTTTAGAGTTCAATCTTAACTTTCGTCGTTGTTCTCTTGAGAAGGTAGTGGGACTCTTCAAAGTATGAAGATATGCTAAAGATATCTCTATACCAAGGATCAAAGGATGATATTAAAAAAATGTGCTCATCAAGAAATTGCTCATTTTCTATCACTACACTTTCATTACTCTGGAAATTTGATATTGGCTACGCAAATACTAGGGACTTTTTTGACTTGGCAGACTAAAAATCTAAGTCAAAATCCTAGAGTATGACAATCCACTTGTTAAACTTTCCCCTAATTATGTGTCAGGATAGAACATATTGAAATCCATTCACGTCCACAACTACAATGTTTTTCTCTAAACAAATTGTAATGTCCCAACCTCTAGATGACATATACTGTCCTCAAAGCCATATTTTCCATGTGTGAATATATAATATTAGAACCAACCAAAGCATGACTGAGATAATATATGACATGATTTTTGAGCTTGTCATCCTCCTAAAGTAACACTACACCAATCGTAGACTCAAATGCGGCTAGATACAATATAAATTCCTTTTAGTCTAGTGGACATAAGAGAGGAGTTGATAATAGTTCTTTCTTTAATTCCTTGAAGGATTGTTGTGCAGTTTTGTCCCATAGAAATGGGGTGTCTTGCTTGAGAAAGCGCATGAAGCCCTTAGTGATCTTGCCATAATTCACAATAAACCGTCTAAGAAAGTTTTAATTTCCTTGTAGACTTTGTAGTTGTATAATGGTTAGAGGAGGAGGAAGATTAATAATCACCTCTACTTTTGATGGATCAACCCATTATGGTTTTTTGAGACTATAAAGACTAGAAGTCGTCCTGATTTGACACAGAAGATACAATTATGGGGATCTAAGTGAATCTTGTAGTTCCTGCATATTTCAAAACTTAAAAGTAGGTGATCCAGATGATCATTCCTCTTTCAAGAATGAGTTGAAAGATCATCTATGTAGGGCTCGACAATGTCCTTGATATCATTAAAAGAAAAATCCATTGCTCATTGAAACACTCCCTCGGCATCCTTGAAGTCAAATGACATCTTCTTGTACATGAACATACCCGAGCAGAAGACAAAGGTGGTTTTATGCTTGGATGGTCCTCGAGTTTAATCTGAATCTAGTTATATCTCTAGAATCCATCCATAAATGAAAAAAATTTGCTACTCGCACACGCATCGATAATCTGATCTATGAATGGTGTGGGGTAGTTGTCCTTAGGAGTACATGCCTTGTTCAAATCCACAAAGTCAGTACTAAAACATATAGTCCCTTGTTTCTTATCGACTGAAATGAGGATGGATATTCATTCTATGAGAGAGATAGGGTATATGAAACTATACTTCAACAGTTTTTCCACTTTATCCCTGATAGTCGTCGCCTTATGTGGGTTCATAGGTCGAATATTTTGCTAAATAATTTTAGCATTAGGGTAATTTATAATCTTGACCTCTACAATGGATGGGTCTATGCCTAGCCTCGTAAGACCACGTAAAAACATCGTGTAACTCCTTAAATAAGGAAGTGTAAGTGGAAATTTATTTAGGTGAATAATTTGCTCCAATATGAACATTCTTCGTGACATCGGCCTGTTTGAGGGAAATATTGATCGGTATAGTGGTGTAAATGTTTTTCGTATTCCCCTCGACAAACACTCCCTCCTTAGGAAAAGGGTTCATAGGCTAATCAATACCTTCAATTAGTCTCACATGGAACCCAGAGTTTTCAATCTTGCTTACATCGAGTAGAAAATAACACTTGTGATGTAAGTCTTCACAATGTTTCTCTTTTCCTATCATAGCCTCCAGAATGGCTTCATCATATGTAAAACCATATCTAAGCAGTCATACAAATATGTTGAGTTCTCCTCCCAAGAGAGAAAGTAGTATTCATCTCACTCCTCTAAGATGTAAGGAGTCGAGATGAAATCAACAGTAGCATCAAAAATATCTTGGTAGGATACTTCTGTTGTTGCAAAGGGAACATTAGGCTCTTCTTGCAAAGGGAGAACCTATAGGTCATTTCTATCTACAAATGTACAAATTTTCTTCCCTACACTAGTCGTGCCTAGGTATTTTATAGGAGCGCACAAATTAAAAGTTCTCATCAAAGACATGTACATATAGACTCCTAGACACTCATTTGCTGGCTGGATTGATCAACGAAATGTATCTTAGATTCTGAAGTCTCCATATTACCCTTCCGAGTATATGACACGTGGTTAATGGTTACCAACTTTCATTCATGCAGGATCATGAGGTCTCAAAAAATGGATGACGGAATAACGCATACGGCATAGTTCCAACTCCTCTACAAGAGTAATTTATAACCGAGATAGGAATATACAACTTCGTCTTTCTACCAAGACTGTTTTCCCTGCCAATTTTATTTCAGAGAATGGAACGATACCATGCGGGCAAAAAGATATTCCATCAAAAGCGGGAAACAAATTGTTAGACGGAACTAACTTAGGGCATCTTAGAGCTTTCGAACATGAAATAGACATTACACATGTGTATGCACTTTCATCTATCACTATTTTTCCAATGGTTTTTTCGCCATGGTCTACAGCCATCGAAAAGGCCACATGGTAAGGTAGGCAAGGTTTGACATGAGAATGATTAAATTTAGCCATGAGGCTTGCATATTCCATACTAACGATGGCTTCCAAAAGTGCATCTCACTGCAAAGGACAACTTTGTAGCACTTCTATGGGTGACATCATATAAGGAGTTTGGGCCACGTCCTCAAACACCAAGTAGTTGGAAGTGACCCTTGTGTTAGGATTGTTGATTGTATTTTTGAAAACATCTTTCGGTATCTTCAACAGTTGATTTATCGATTGAAAGTGGGGTTGATGTTTCAGTAGTCTCTTTTTATTTCTGCGGAGCCTCAAATTCATAATTCTTAGTTCTCGTATGGAGTAAGGTATGGGATCAAACCATGTTAATATATGACTCATGAGAAGAGGGAGCAATATGTGTTTAGTACTTATTACTTGGAAAATGGTTGAAACGTTTTATAGGTATTTCCAACAACTCATCAAACTTTGTCCTATTTAGTAAACATTTTTTGTATTATTATTTTAACAATCTATTTATTTATCGATATTTCCAAACATCTTTTAGGCTCAAACTCAAGATACCCATAAAAGGAAGTTTCACCCATTTTCCAAGTAAAAAGTAATAAACACAATGCATTTATTTTAACACCAACCATTTGTGAGAGACCTCCTTATAAAATTAAATTAACTATATTAATTTATAATTTTATTTTATAATTAATAATATTCGTTTAAGAGAAACATATAATTAATATAACGTCTTATCAACAAAGCTTATTGAGATTGAAAATTTCAATTCAAAATAAAAATTAATTTGGATAACGATTTTATAACAAAATTATAGTTTTTGATAACGATTTGGTTTAATTTTATCTTCTCTGCTTGTGTGGTTATAGTTTGGGGACAAGTTTAATCTCCCATAATTGTGTAAAAACGATTTGGATGAATTCTATTTACCCTGGTTATGTGAAAGCAGTTTGAGGACAAGTCTAATCTCCCATAATTATGTAAAAATTATTTGGATGAATTTTATTTACTCTGGCTGTACAATTTTAATCTCCCATAACTGTGGGAGAATGATTTGGATGACTTATTAACTGCCAAGATTGTGTAAAATTTTTTTGAATGTGTTTGATCTTTTCTGCTTGTGTAAAATACGTTGTTTTACTGAATTATTTCAAAAACTCAAAGACTGAGTGCTGGGCGTCTTCCTTGATGGAAACGACTGATAACCAGAATATATACACGAAATCCATATAAGTTGGGGTGTCTCAATTAAGATTGACTGCATTTTTAAGTTTTGTATGGATGCCATATGAGGGATGGCATCTCCATTGAGAATAATCAGAAGATATGCCAGGCCAGTTGGGTGTAATCCCATGCCATGAACTGGATGTTAAAATCTTATTGAACCCTAAGTTCCAATACCTTTAAGATTGAATCTTGTTAATTTGTTAATTTTAATTAAATGTTAAAATTGAGGTGTAAACCCACGCTATAACAGAATAAAATTAATTCCTCCGAAGGTATTACACAGTAACATCATCCACCACCAAGTAGTTGGAAGCCACCCACGCTTTAGGATGGTGGAATTTCTTTTTGAAAACACCTTTCCTTATCGATTGAAAGTGGGACTGATGTTTTGGCAATCTATTTATCTTTATGTCGGAAGTCTAAATTCATAATTCTTATCTTTGGTGTCCAGTAAGGTATGAGATACGACCATATTAATATATGACAGATTAACAAAGAAGCAGTCTGTGTTTAGTACTTATCATTTGGAAAATGGTAGAAGGTATTTTGAAGCACTCATCAAACTTCTTTTTATTTGGTAAACCTTTTTTATATTATTATTTAACCATCTATTTGTTTATTGATATTTCCAACCATATTTTAAGCTCAAATTCAAAATACCTATAAGAAAAAGTTTTAACCATTTCTCTAAGTACTAAAACACAATGCACTAATTTAAGTTATTTCAAGACCAACCATTCATAATTCCTCCTTAATATCCACAATAATTACAGAAAATGTACTTCATGACAATAAAAAATCAAAGTGATTACATGTATTCTCATCTTAATAAATATATATTTTTTAAAACTCAATATTACAACAAATAATATTCGCTTAAAAGAAACATATAATTAATAAAACATCTCATGAACAAACCGTATCAAGACTCAAAATTTTATTCTAGATAAAAATTATTTTTATAACGAAATGAAGGCTGAGTTCAATGGTATTACATAGTAAGTACTTGAACCATAAACACAAAAATTAATTTTATAACCAAATGAATGTTGAACGCTGAGTTCAAAGGTATTACATAGTAACTGCATCAACCATAATCACAAAAATTAATTCTATTTCAAAAAGAACTCTATTTCAATGGAGTTCTACCTGAGACGAGGCATTACATCATAATAATAATCAATCTAATGCTATTTCAAACTGAACTCTATTTCAATGGATTTCTAACTGACTAGGCATTACATAATAATAATAATCAACCCAAGGCTGTGAAAAAATTGAATTTCATATGAAAAGCAAAGATGGAATAACCATAGTAACAGAAGTAGTTGGGTTTGAAAAGGTTGTCTTCCACTCTATGTTTTCCAAATTAAGCATCAAGACTGCTCCCCTCGTAGTATGAATGAATGTCAAGATGCTCTTTCCATCGTACGCCGCCACAACCTCCATTGATGGAAATGGTAAACCTTCTGTAGTCAAAAGATCCCACAAAGTTCCATCCGGATTTGATTTCCATACACCGACTAAAGCAAAGGGATTCCCGATCTATAAGCTTATTATCAAAGCACCGGTGGGGTGGCCATGTTTTTCGTTGTTCAAAGAACAAACCTGTGTCTAGGTTGTAACTAGCCAACAGAGAATGATAGCGAAACAGTGACAACACATAGATAGTGTTGCCATCTACAGTGGAAAAGGTGTGTGACCTAAAGATTCCCTTTTCGACCTCATCAAAACAAAGCCTTGAAGTCCAAGTATCTGTAGAGGAATTGTACACAAGAACGTGTATTTCCCTTGTTCTCAGCTCTCCCCACACCACCAATCTAAATGCATTTTGATCGGCTGGGTCAACAACTATGTTGATAGATAGCTGGATAAACGGGGCAGCCCATATTTTTATTTTCAGAGCTAACACCAGACGAAGGTGCGAGGTTACCCGGGTGTCCGGCAGTATTAGGGTTTGGGTTGTTAATGGATTAACAACAGCCAGTCTCCCTTCTTTGCTAACAAAAAGCAGAAGACCGTCCGTAGCTCCATGCGGAAGCCAGTCCCGATAGTGGCACTCCACCTTAGAAATCTACCACTTTTTTGAGTTGATGTTGAAGAAGCAAAAGCTATGAGGATTTGCGGGAGGCCTACCAAGAACAATGCATGACTCTTCGCTTCTTTGGTCGTACAGGTGTTTTGAAAGTCCTTGCAGAATGAAACATGCGATGCCAAGCGGCGCACGTTCTCTGAGCTATCAAGAGCTCGAAGATGGACAGCCGAGCCAAAATCTCATGCAAAATGGCCATTGGGAGGCGGTCAAACTGGCATTCTGTTGCTCTATCGTGGATCCGTTTCTTGAGAGCAGGATCAGGTGGGTTCGGCTGTTCTTTGCAGCTATCAACATGACTTCCTGGAATCTTTTGGCTGCATAATGTAATTTCCTCATTACTCAATTCATGGGTTGTCCCTTGGCTTCCCAAATATTTCTCGCTAGCCATGTTATCAGAAATATGAACCCCAGGTCTCATATGGCTTCGCCCAAATAACTGTCTATGTATTTTTGCAAATAATGAATCACTCATTTCTCTATTTATAAAATAGTTCTAACAAAAAACTTTTTCATGAATCTAAACTCTAGATTTCATCTAAATCTTTGGGTAGAGGGATTCTTTGTCCCACAAACAAGGGGTCTCATACACCAATTGTTGTTTGCCTTGAAGGTGACCTTAAAAATATATTACTATTATTATTATTATTACTATAAGAGTTCTTAAGAAAAAGTCCTAAGTAATACATTGCCATTAAACATAAGGTGGTGGTTATTTCCACTTTGGAGGCTCTTGAATATTTATGTTCCATGGGTTCTTAAATATTATAATGTCAACTCCTTTACTATTATTAAATATAGTATAGGTCCATTTTAAATCCGGATGATAGAGGGGAATCCAATATTTTGAGGTGTACATTTTTCAACCATTTTGATCTGAGTGAGTTCTTAAATATTACAATGTCAACTTTTTTACTGTTATTAAATATAGTATAGGTCCATTTTAAATCGGGATCAAAGAAGGGGATCCAATATTTTGAGGTGTACATTTTTTGACCATTTTAAACCATTTTAATTTTGTTTGTATTTTATTTAACGCAATATGTAATTTATATTTTTCATTTTCATTTTTTAATATTTTTAATTATGTGAGAGGTGATTAACCTAACACGATCTCCTCCATAATTATGTGAGAGATGGTTATTTTTCATTTAAGAATAACTTTCTTAATTTTATATAATTAATTAATCAATATTTCTTTTTATGTTTTAAATTTATGATTAGCTCTTTTAAATAATTAAATAATATTTTATTGATATTTTAAATTTATAATTTTTATATTATACCCCACATGATGATAAAAGTTGATGGTTTGCATTGGCCTCCAAAACATCCAATTTTTTAACTGCGGAGATACAATATCAAGATCCATTCTCAAGTGGATATCTTCACCTTTAATGTGGTGAATATAATATCAAAAAGTCACTTTACATGTTAAAACAAACTTTTTTATTTTGAATTTTTTTAACATAAATATAGATTTATTATTTCTTTTGAAATTTTTGAAATTTTTAAAAACATTTTAAGACAAATTTTATTTTTAGACCTAAATACAATTTAATTTAATAAAAATAAAAAGTTTCTCTTTTTGTTTATCTAAACTATTTCAATCGGATCTAGGAGGTCTCGCCTTCGTGGATTGATACCGGTTTCTCTTGATTTCCACCCTTCGCTCTATTTCCATCGTCAAAATAAATAAAATTTATTTTTAGTAAAAAGTTTTACCAATTTCATTCCTTGAGTTGTTATTATTTTAAACTAAATAATATTTATATTAAAAAATTAATTAAAAAAAATTAATTTATATTAATAAAAATATGTAGAATTTTTTTATAGGATTTTCATTTTTTGAGTTATTATTTTAAACTAAATGATATTTTATATTGTAAAAATAATTAGTAAAGATCTATATTAAATCTAGATCTATCAAACACTTAGTGGTATCCAATTTCTTGAGGTGTACATTTTTAACCTTTGGATCCCTAGACGTACTTGATAGATCTAGGATCAAAATAGATATATGCTAGTTTACATTTTTATTTATTTATTGCGTTGAGAGGTGCTCTACAACCCAGTATGGGAGAGATCTTGTAACGTTACAGAACATTATGTAACATTATGTCGGCTATAAATAATAAATAAAATATATATTTTTTTAATTATCCTCCAAAATAAATGTCACCCACAAAAACAACATAATATGGGGGAGATGTTGTGATGTTCCTACTTAACTAAATATTAAAAAATAAAAAATTGAATTATCCTAAAAAAAATTATGGTCATGCACATGGTTTTAAAACCATGTGCAAGGCCTCCTAAACAACCCATGGTTTTAGAAGGGCCTTGCACATGGTTTTAAAATCATGTATGGGGGAGATTGTAATGTTATTTCCTAACAAAATAAAAAATATTATCTTGGCCATAAATAGTATTAAATATTAATAATAAAATATTATATGTCAACCTTAAATAAAATGTGTGTCTTTTAGTATGAATCGCATCAATCAACAATTGTGTTGGTCATTTCCTGGATCATTTCAAATTTTTCGTTGCGTAATATTCCATCATTACTCCATTCTTGTGTTTCTCATTCACCGCCAAATCTTTGTCCATTAATATGTTATGATAAATCTCACCCTTTGTTTTCATCAAACTAAGATGGTACTATTAGCTTCATGATATAACACTCAAAGAAATACACATAATGAATCCCTAAACAAATCTCCTATTAAAGTATTGTAACTTCACAAGATATTCTAGTTGTACTGATAGTATTCCTCTGCGAGGAGATGTATGTGATGTGATTGGTCATGTAAGATTCATTGAAACAATCAATGTAAAACTACGGATGTAAGTCGGGTGAATAGTACCCATGTGTCATTATATCAAATATTATTTTGGTGTCTTACTAGACAAGTTGTCCTTGTTAGTTAGACAAGTTGACCCTGCTAGGTTTTAAGGTCAATTAAGGAGTCAAATATAAATAGGGAGGCTCTCCCTTCATTTGTACACACTTCACTCAAGAAAGTTTGCAAGGGAGAGAAAGACAAGTGAACGAGAAAGAAAGAGGAGAATATGTCTTGGTATTTTACACTGTCTCGTTCAGTTCTATAGTGAGGAAGTGTTGCATGGTTTTTTGCCTGGTGGTTTCCCCAAGGAAAATACATCTTCTTTGTGTTACTGTGCTTGTTGTTCTTTCAGTGATCCTATTATTGTAAAAATTTTTAGAATATCATCTAAGCAATTAAGAAAACTTAACATGGTATCACATCCACCCTAAACGGAGCCACTAAACATCTAGGGTTTTTTATTCTCAACAAATCTCTCAACATATCATCCAGAAAAGAGGGATCACTCAACTTGGCCCAGGAGGGTGCATATTTATGTGAAAATAGAACTCAATTACGAGAAGTTTCAATTTTGGATGAGACACAACTGCTGGGAAGAAATAGGGCTTCAGTTTTCTTGAGACTCCATCATCAATATTAGAAAAATAAAGATACAGTCTACCTCTCTTTTGGAAGGCACATCTTTTCCATCAACTAAAAAATTAAGGTTTCTCCATCAAACCGTAGGTCATCCCAAAGAAGGTCCGCCAAAAGCAATATTCATCAAGTAAGTATTACTTATTCTAATTCCATTTGAAGTTTTCATTCTATTAAAACATGACAAAAAGCACCAATCTAGATGAGAAGCTTGAGGGTGTTGAAAACTTCAGAGTGTGTGTTGTTCATGACAATGCACCCTTGTAACCTAGGGTCTCTCGGGTTACCAACTTACTAAGACACTTGCACACAATCAGATTATGTAGAAATTGAAATAGGAATGGGAAGGAGACTTGGAAAACTTGGTTTGTGATAGTTGATACAAGATTTGTCTTCTCCTACTTTTGGCCTCTTCCAAAGATTCGAGGGATTCTCTAATTCACCTGCAAAGAACAAATTCTTCCAGCAATATCTTGTATATATATCAATGGTTAATAAGATGCATGTTCATAATAAATAATTAAAACAATTCATCATCCATAATAACAATAATGCAACAATACAAATATTGGAAGAAGAACTTTCTTTATTAATAAACAGAGAAAGGTAAGATTACAACCCAGTTCTGAAACAAGGACTCCTCTCCAAACCAAGGACACTAAGTTCTGCTGCTCTAAGATGCCTGAGGGTATACCACCAACATAAATTTTATATTCTAAGAATGATTGATTAGCCCCATCTCAAGCCTTCTATTTATACCTGGGGAAATAGAGAGGTTTCGATGGTTAAGATGGTTAAGAGAGTTGAGATAGTTATTATTAGAGACTCAACTGATCTCGACTAATCATGATTTATTGTTTTTTATAATTAATTTGAGGTACACATGAGTACTAATATAGGAAATCCACATGTGGCATGCTCCTTGCTCGAAGGAAACTCATGTGCTCAATGTACACGCAGGTTGCAATTCACACACTCACGTGTGACACGCAAGTTGCAACGCAACTACTCGCGTGTGCAACCCTAATCACCAAATAAAAATATATGAAGGTGGTGAGGAGAGTATGTATCAATATTCATGCACATATATAGTGTTTTGGATACTTCAATCTTATTTGTCCTTTTGTGTCCTGACATATTGGATGTCGGTACTTAGACGAAGAAGTGCCATTTTGTTTGATCGTACCTGCCCCCTAATGTGTGAGGTTAGAGGGAAGTGATGGATGAAATACATTACAATATTTTAATCTTGGAGAACGCAAGTGTCTAAGGTGGCAGAGGAAGTACCTGAAACAAATACATATCAATGTCATATACAAAAACATATATGAGGATGTCATGTTCAATATAATGGAACACTAGCTCCTTTATAATATTTGATTACATCATGCGATACATGTACAAGACCACATATATTACAAAAGTGGATCAAAGCCACAATATACAATGATGAGTCTTCAAAATATAGAAAATGTGTGGTTGAACATAACACAATCTTGTGCAACTCAGGTTATAGAGGTGAAACGAAGGTCTTCATCGAAATCCAAAGGAACCAGTACAATCTGTGCCATGTGAATAGATGTGTTTAAGTTGAAAAGGGGAGGAATTCAACATAATGTCAAAAAATAGGTGAGACTGGAAAATGAAGCAAAGGAGTTCACCAATAATGATAATGAATCCTAAAGTACCATCGTCAAAACTATAGGTCTTCATCTTCACGAAGTGCTATGGAGAAACCGTATCTGATTGGTCAGTTATTAGTCAAATCCAACTTTCATGTTGAATGATAAATAAGAATAATATATTAGATGATGAATAATAATTACAAATGAAACTCACCTTTATAGGATTGAGCATGTAGAATGAAAGGTTATGTACCCTTTCGTAAAATAATTAACTAATTTAATTAATATTGTATTTTATATTTGTTACATTGCCACTCCCTTTAAGGGAGATTTGTCCCCAAACCGATCAAAAGAGTGACTAGGAATCGAATACGGGAAGGGAAACACAAGTAATACTGAGATAGGATAATGATGGAATAAGGATAATAGTCAGATGAAGGGATAGATCCTTGAACAATGAGCACGACAAAGAGATGACCCAAGGAAGCTTTTAACATGTAGATAAGACAACTAGACTTATTTTTCATGTAGGAGACATGATCAGATTACCCATGTATAAAATACAAGTGGAGTAAGAAACTAGTTGAGCTGAAAGTGTAAATTGAAACATGAGTATCAGAAGCTTCAGAGAGTGCTATGTTCAAGGAGGACATGTTTCCACTATTTATAACCTAGAGAGAGTACTTCTTCCTTATCTTTCCTGTTGAATTTGAAGAAGTATAGGAAAGTCAATTCAGGTTTCTCTTCATTTTTGACAAGCTTGAATAGGAGAGAGAATAATGCTTGATAATGTTACTAATCCATGGATTTTACAAGCATGAACTACTACATGCTTGTTGGTGTTTTCATAATTTGAGAATCTGAAAAATCCAAAGAATACTTTAGGGGGGTGTCTTTTTGTACAATTT
The DNA here is from genome assembly GCA_001517045.1 of Pseudotsuga menziesii. Lineage (NCBI taxonomy): Eukaryota > Viridiplantae > Streptophyta > Pinopsida > Pinales > Pinaceae > Pseudotsuga > Pseudotsuga menziesii. The sequence goes on along the minus strand of LPNX011030279.1, from coordinate 140,420 downwards.
AGTCTCATGAGGCCGGAAAAGTATAAAACAATCCACATAAGAAGTCTCTTAGCTTCCAAAGAAGTAAGTCTCACCTTTTTTGTACTTAGTTAGGAAATTTCAAAAAAGGTTAAATTACCACCTACCCATTGCTCCTTCAAAAGAGGCATAGAGATTGAGTTTTACGAGTGTGAAGGAAGGCAAGATCACTAGGAAAGATCCATTTGATTATGAGAAATGGGGCTTACAACTGTAAAATTGATGTTTTCTTCTTGATTTTTGCAAGCATGACAAAGACATAAAGTATGATCGAAATATTTTTCATGTTTAGGTCTAGAGCACAAAAAAGAGAAAACTGAGCTCATATTGGTGTTTTGTTTTCTATAAGTTTAGTATCTCATGTTTGAAAAAGTGAGAAACCTATACCTAATAATACTCTTGTCAATTCTGAAGAAAAGAGAGTGATACTTTTTCGTATTATTCCACATAGTTCGAAAAAATCAATAAACTACCACAAATGTGGATGCCCGTTCACATATTCTTAACAAGCTTGAAAAGACAAGTTTACTCAGTAGTTAAGTCTATTTTGTAGAGTCAGACTTGAGCCTAAACAAAATCCATAAGGGCTGGGAGCCTTGTAAAAAGGGATAGCTTGTAAAAGGAGACCAAAATGAGGCTCAATTTGTTGTGACAAATAGCTAGGAAGGCTTGCACAAACCTATGACAAATGCGGCATGAGTACGAAAAGACAAAAAAGTTCTCTAAACTAGGTTACTCATGGAAAGGGGGCCCTATCCATGGAAGAACAATGATGTAGGCGAGGTAAAAATGGTTAAACACCATAGTCTGTGGTTAAAGGGGTAATCCTATGGTGAAAAACGGATAAGGTATAGATGCAAAAGTACATGTCAAAGTCCCAAATCCTAACCTATATGATCGGATAACGAATTTTTAAAGACTTTGAACCTGTTGCATTGAGCAAGAAGAGATGGTATTAGTTCATTCATAGAAAATAATTTTTAAACTATAGACTACAGGTTCAAAATTTTGAATTTTTTCTATATATAGTTCAAAAATAGAATCAAAACATAACATTTCATATTTTTACCCAATTTAGCAATATTTTACCTATGACATGGATTTCTCCATGAGACCAAACCGGTGGACGATTTCAAAATTCACAAGTGTACGGTTGGTTATATTTCCCCTCTCCTTCATTCCAACTGTTCTAATTTTCATTTTGATGCAAAATTTTTATGTTTTGGGCTTGCCCTAGGAAGGTTGCATGGTACATGTGTGTATGCAACTAATATAGTTGTGTACATATGTTATACATGCAACCTACCGGAAGGAAACTCATGTGTATTGCGTGACATAGAAAATTTTTAAGTTATGGCCAAAATTGAAAGAAGTGGATGGTTTCTAATGATCAATGGTGGTCAATTGGGCAGGCTCAACATGGTTTTAGACTGGAGGGAATGAGAGCATGAGGATATGGACTGAGATACTCTCCGCGATGCCCCAAATTTTCATGCATTACGACAAGGTGGTCTACTAAAGTTCTTCTGCACATATCCAATGAGGGCCAATGTCCACTTGCTTGAGCATTTGATTTGATATTGGGATCACAACCTCATATATTTTTATCTTCAAGGTGAGATCTTGGAGATAAATGTGGAAGATATGTATTTCATTACAGGTTTGTCTCGCAGGGGTATGCCTGTTAACCTTGAGGCTACTGGTAGGGGTGGTGACCCTATGAGTGTCCAAGATTACGTCAACACCTAATGCACACCAAGTATTCAAAAGAATGGATCATACATCCCAATTGTTCATATTACTAGATTCCCACTAGAGGTAGTGGTAAGTACCATAGTGTGGGTTGCAGGATATTCTCCAATACATCTCGCCACTTGTACTCAAATAAGAGTTGTTGTGGAGTGTATACAGGGTACTATTTTTTATTGGTGCTCGAGAATGATCCTGATCACGAGGAACAGAATCTCTCACTATAAGAGAGGACACTGCAAGAATTTTGGGTATTCTAGAATATTAGAGGCATTGTTGTTTGAGAGAGTTCATGTTATTTTCCCTGCAGTGCCGCTACCATCATTTTCTCCTCGTCATCCTAGACTGACCAGGTGGGGATAGGTATTCCTCCATAAAGGAGTCAGGGGATCTATCCAGAGTGTATATGATGATGAGTTCTACGTGTGGTGAGAGCAGTAGTTACCAACACTCGAGCAGTTTCCTTACTCTTTACTAGATTTCTGAGGAAACAATGATCTTGTCCTCCCCCGAGGGGGAGTATGGGGAGAGCTAGGTATTTTTATTTTATGTTTTTAAAATTTTATGAATTTTTATCATAAAATTATATACATATGTATAAGAGTTCTAGTCCACTTTAAATGATTTTGAAATGCAGATATTCAACCTATACGCCCCGATGGGAACCACAGGATGTTTGTGCAACCCGTACAGGGTGGGGATCAAGGGATACTTAGAGTTCTCGATGGGAATTTTTCCAGGTTAACCCAAGGAATTTCTACAATATGGATTGAGCAGATTCCTATTGTCATGCAGCGATTTGTAGTTGGGACTCTAGACATCTGGATACACCTCATGAGGAGGGTAGCTAGGGTCGTTTGATTTTATAGGGAGGCCAAAGGGGCCGCTGCAACTAATGATGTTGATGATAAGGCCTATACTTATAGGCATTTTTATGGATTGTGATCCAAATTTTTGTATAGTTATACAGTTGTGATTGGATCTTAGGATAAAAAAATTGACCTATCTATGGAAAGATTTATATATATATATATATATATCATGATTATTTACATGTGTTCCAAATGTATCCATTGTGTGTGTTTTACAAAATATGTGTTACGTTCCAATCGAGAATGTAGTTCGCATATCCATTAGTTAATGTATTTTCATTTCATGAAATGTGATTAAATGAAATATAATCAAAATTTCTTTCAATTAATCTAACCTACAAAAACTGACATAACAAGGAGGTAGGGTTTCGTACCTGATAAGCTCCATTGATTTGGGAAACCACTAGTTAAGAGTCAAGTTTGACTTCCAACAAGGTGATTCCATGTGATAAGGAATCACATAACAACTCAATAACATCCTTGTACTCAACCCCATTATTGGTATCAGGGCTTATGCAAGCACCTCCAGAGGCAACTAGCTGTCCTTAGGGGGAATAGATAACCCATGTAGCTGAAGCCATGTTGCAAGAATGACGACTAGCGCCATCCACAAAACCTATGAACCGCTCAGCTGACATCTGTAACAATCACCAGATGATAAAAGAAACACTAAATAGGTAACTATTGTACATAAAAAGTACATATAATAAAAATACAGGAAAAAGCACTAATCCTAGGCATAGTACTTCTGCATGTAGATCCCATTTCTAGGCTTAGGTATCTTATTTCCACCAAAATCAGTTAACCGATATGCCCCTTTCTTCAAAACCATCGACACAATGTAGGGTGCTAACCACATGGACTTGAACTTTCCTACCCCTAGGGGTTCTTTGTCCTAATCCCAGTGAAAGACAAGCTTCCCTTCAAAGAAAATTTTAGGCTTGACTGATTTATCATATTGGTTTTTAACCCTATTCTTATGAGATTCATTTTTTGTTAATGCATCTCTTTGTCATTCATCTATATTTTCCAAATGTAGCAAACATTCTTCTAATTCAGTAGTATGAGGGAGTACATGAATGGAAATTTTAAGCGATGGAATTTCACATTCAATTGGAGTGACTGCTTCCACCTCGTGAATGAGTTCGAAAGTGAGAAACCTATGGCAGTCTTAACATTAGTCCAGTATGCCCAAAGTGCAGGATATAGCATAATGTGCCAATCTAAACGTGCTGCATCGATGGTATGCTTGAGGATTGTCTTTAAGGCCTTATTGAATACCTCTACTTAACCATTCACTTGCAAGTAGAAGGAAGATGAGTGATATTGCTTGAACCCTAGCATAACAGTCAATTCAGTTATCATGCTATTATGAAAGTGGCTTCCATGTTCAGTGAAAATATCCTTTATAATACCGAAGAAAGTAATGATATGGTTGAAAACAAAGAAAGTTGTAGTTTCCTCATTAGCGTTAAAGGTAGGCATTGCCTCTCCCCATTTAATAAAATAATCGACATCAACAATGATGTATTTGTGCCCCCCAGTCGAAACTAGGTTACACGTCATGTAATCCACCCCGCACTTAGTGAAGGGGCCCACTACGATGACTGGAAACAATGAAGCAACATGTGACCACATTTTCCTACACTACTACATTTCGATCCAAAATCCGATGGCGCGTGCATTTCTCTTTTTAAACTTATCAAAAATCACAAAGATAATTTTTTTGTTGTAAATGTGGCCACACGCGTCGGTTAAGCGATGGCTATTCTCATAACCATCGCTTAACCGACGGCGAGTTGGTCAAGAAAGTCATCCAAACAACCAAAGAAAAGCCAAAAGGTCATCCAAACAACCAAAGAAAATCCAAAAGTCACATAGGGCACGGAACCGTTGCTTAACCGACGGCGCGTTAGTCAGGAAAAAAGCCAAAAGTCACATAGGGCGCGGAACCTACAAATGCCATACATGCCAAGGATTCAACTTTTAGCATAATACCATGAGAGGGCTGTCTGTTTGGCCTACCTAATGGAAACACAGATCGCACAGCTCAACTCACTGCGAGCCAGGGGTCGTATAGATCCATAGCTTTCCCCACACATATTGATATTGTATGCACAGTTTGCTCAAATTAAGCACAGTAGTGGATTTCGAGCGAATTGCAATTTCTAGGAATATAGAATGTCTTACGCATACCTTTTCAAGTACATTTTCATAGGAGACACTGGTAGGCATCCTGATCTCTATACATTGATTCTATTCTATGTGTATGCATGGAAAATTGAATTGCACTTTCACTAGAATGAATGAAACGATAAATGTTTTGGTATTTGGCAGGAGTGGGGAATTCATGCCTATTTCTGCAATTCACGGACAAGAGGTTCCAGCTAGTGCATGACTTGACAATGGGGGTGGAATTTGGGGCGCGCATGATCACCATTGGCAACAAGCCCATTAAACTTCAGATCTGGGACATGAAATGAGACCCTCGTTTAGAGGGGGCTGGGGTAGTTACTATCCATTTTCTCATTGGTTTCTATTTTTTGGTCATTTTCTTCCTTACATATTGTATGTATGGGATCCCTACAGAATTCATCTTGAAATTGTAAATAGAAGTGTCTCATTCAAACTCAGGGATGATATGCACCGAACCCATCTTGGTATTTTGGCAATTTGTGTTAATTTGAGATATGCATCCTCGAGTTTCACAACCTTGAGCTGCATTTGAAATGATACCCTGTTTTAGATGGGTTCGGAGGTTGGGCGAGTTACCATCCATTTTCTGATGGCAGTGAGGGCAGATCTGTCATTGCAACTGGGGATTTCTGATCGGCAGCTGCAGATGTGGTTCTACCATAGGAGACTCAAGGATAAGAAGGAGAAGGAGAAGGAGAAGGAGAAGGAAAAAGATAAGGAGAAGGAAAAAGAGAAGGAGAAACAACCCAAGAAAGAGAAAGCTAAAACTGCACCTCCACCTGCACCAGCACATTCTGCCTCTCTCATTCCAACATCCACAAAAAATAATTTCTATGACGATTATGATGCCAGAAACAGCCGACTTTGAAACTTAATTCCGAGGGAGGAGGAGGATGGAAAAAGAAGTCACAAGTGCAAAACCTGCATCTGCATCCCATAGCACTCCTCCAGGCTATTGTTGCCATGGAAGCTCAGCTTGGGGAGCCATTACGTGATGACGGCCCTATCCTTGGCATTGCATTTGATCAACTTCCCCCTGGTGCTTTTGGGTCACCTATAGGTATTTGTTTCCCGTCTTCTATGTTTTTTAACATCTGAATGAGGTCTAATTCCTGTATGTCACTAATTGATGTTTTGCGACTAACAGAAATCTAATTCTCTTTAACTTTGGGATACTATGTGTTAATGCCGGGTTAATGTTTATGAAACATTCCTCATAAATGATAGTTTAATACCAAATTCATAGGAGAGCGAGCATCCATTCTATGTATACCATAATCGGGGATCTTCCTTGGTCTAGGACCTAAGTCATTGACATTCAATGATATTGGTTGTGTTGATTTTTTCAGCTATTGGTAGGTTTAGCATGGGTTATTGGTGAAATATATTCAACTGAAGCTTTTTTATCTTGGGGGTACAATGCCTGGCTCAGATTAGTTTTGAGAAATAAAAACTAGCCCCACATCTGTGCTTTTCTTATAGCAGAAGTTACCTGGGAAGTTATTGATCTTCAACAATTTTGACAAAGTATTGAAGCTATGCCCTTGGAGAATAGAAAGAAAGATCATTATTACAAAGGAGGATTTTCACTTTTGCTAGAACCTAATTCTTTGAAATTGCTTATGGTTTTTCATCTATGGTGTTCCATGTTTGGGTGGATAGATAAATAGAGTAATTCTCACTCTTCTTAGGCAATCCCACTATATGTGGGAGTATTGTATGCCTTCTCCATCTCTAACTATTTATCAAATCCCTCTGTCATGTGGCAATAATATTTGAGCATTGAACTTGTGGCCTTTCAATTTAGCTCTAATTGTTTTCTCTTGCTAACATATAAGAAACAAAAAATAAATTTACTGTAGAATTCTACCAGATCCCATTTTCATGCTAGTTGGGATTGTCTATCATTCTATGTTTTTTATTTGTTGTCTTTTATTTAATTCTTTAATTACAAAAGTTGCAATTTATATTAAAAAAGAAAATACAGAATACATTCTTCAAGATCTGAAGCACAGTCCATCATCATAAAGACTCTTAAAACTCTAAAGAATGTTGACACTGACTGGCCATTGCCTGCTAGCATCTCACAATATAAGACTCTTTTTCCATTGACACCCTCTAGCTGTCTCATATATCTCTGACTTAATACAATCTTCCTTTCAAGATACGATACCTAATAAAGTCATTGCATAATATAGCCAAAAAAAGAAATATAACCAAATTTTCACCTTAGACTCATAAACAACCCCATCTACATGCTTTTCCAGCCAGAGAACCCTGGAGTCAGATCCAAACTTGTTTAGAAAGAGTATCATCTGTCGTGTTCAAATCCCTCTAAGTATGATTATAAATTTATATGTGATCATCTCAAACTGTCGAATTTTCTTACGATTGAGTTACCAGTGGTCGCAGATTCACATTGTGTATTGCTTGAAGTTTCAACAAGTTAATCACAAGAAGATAGTCTCCAAATACCTGAAGTGTGTACACCATTGGACATAGCCACCTCTAAAAAGGATCTTACTGCCATTAGTTCTGCTAGATTTTTGGAACCACTGCCCAGATTAGCTTTAAAATTTGAAATAATAACAATCCTCGAAGTATAATAAACCCTCCAGCCCATATATGTTTTCTTCCCTTTGACAGGTACTGTAAAAAAAAACCCACGAGCAGGTCTTATTAATGATTAATTTGTCCACTTGATGAGGGATCCTCATCTGAGTGATTTCCTTAAAGTACTGGAACAAAGCAGTTACCTGAGGTATGACTTGGAAGGTGCACACCTATTTGTCTTTGAATAATGATGCATTACGAGCTATCCAAATGCCCCAGAGAACTAGAAATGTAATAGTCCTTTAGCTTCTTCAGATTTACTCTATGAAACAACTGAAATAGACAATTTTCTACAGTAGCACGAGTCCAGATATTAGGAACATCAATCCACCGGGGAATATCTGCCCAAACTTGTCTAGTAAATGAGAAGTAACCCCAACAAGTAACCCTTGAATCCACGACGGAAATAACTCTTGGGAGAATGAGTATAATTTGTATCCTCTGAAATCTTGGTCGCATTAAAGACCAGATCGGGCCCCAAGTGGATGAAAAATCAAGTCCTTCAGTATTGATTAATAGTTTATTTCAGAGCATTAGTGGTGATGGTATTTAGGATTGTGAACTTCTTGTCGAAAAATACCCGACTAAGAAGGTTTTAGATACAACCACTCATTCCATGTTTGTTCAAGTTGAGAATGAATTCTTTGCCAAATGGTTGGGGAATTGAATATGAAAAATGATGAAAGTTTGCCTCCTAGTCAATATTTTGATCAAAATTGTAGCATGTTTTTGTTGAAAGTGAAATGCTTCATAATTACGTTAATGTTATGCTATCCCACGACACATGTAAAATAGTGAAAGAATAAAACTACATTGTCATTGATGATGTAGTGGTTTTAGAAGAAAATCCTAGGATTTTCCAGGTCATGTGTGGCAAATGATCTTGTTCTTTCATTTAGAATGAAGTTTAAGTTCAACATTTTTATATTAATTGTTATTATTTTAGGTTACCCTTTACAACCCTCCAAGTTCGTAGCTATATTCTAGTCATCTGAGCTTGGTAGCAAACAATTGTTTATTTTGGAGCAAATGATAACTCTCCAGTATCCAATAACTTTATATTAATTGTCTTAGGAGGCCAGAGGTCTTGATGCTGGACCTAGGATTGTACAAAAATTGGTTGGCCTTGGTGATAACAGGACATCCAATATTGTCAAATGCATTGCAGAAGAAGAAATTGTACATGTTGCAGTGGGCGTGTCTTGGTTTCTGACAGTATGCAGAAAGATGGGTTGCATGCCTCACAAGACATTTACAGGTCTGTATGGAAATATGAACCCCAATAGATACATCTGGAATGTGAACTTCATAATCCTTTAGATGCCATGCCCCAAGCATGCCTTTTCGTTGATCTACCCTTGTTCATCAACTTGCTTTTATGACATACATAATTTTGGTGTAGTATTGCACATTGCATGTTTGTTACAGAGCTATTAGAGGAGCTTGATGTGGATCTAAAAGGGCCATTTAACTATGAAGCAAGAGCAGAAGCCGGAATGCCCTGTGATTGGTAGGAAAAATTATTTCTTATGTTCAGAAGAAATTTGTCATTAACAGGACAAACTGTTCCTGTTTCTTTTTTATTTGGTTTGTTTATACTTATAGTATAAATACCCTCATTTTTTGCATGGTTTGATTTGGAAGCCTATATTTTGACAAGCCACCCTAATTGCCTTACTGTTCTTCAAATGCACTACAAAATTCTAGATCAGCACTATGATTACTACCATCTGTGCATTGTACAAGAGCAGTCATAATCAATGTGGGCAAGCTTGTTATGATGTATGCATTTGTATTTGATTCTGGTCTAAACTAGGAAATTAGGACTTCATGGGAAAGAGTGTTATTTTCTATATTGAGACAACTTAACAGTTTCATATGATTAAATGCTTGGTATAGGTACGACACATCAAATTTGGGTCTGTCAATATGGGATAACCACCTTGACGTGGAAAATGACAAAGAGAATGATATTGCAGGTATGTTTGATCCCTGGTTTGTTTGCTTGTTTTAGACTTTATGGGTATACTATAATTTAGCACATCTGATGATTTTGATAGAAACTTTGCTGTCCATGAAATTTTACTTGGATAATTACTACCCGTCATGGAAAGGATGCCAGTACTGAGCAGGCTCATTGCAATCCTCATAAGTTTCCAGTTTCTGATGAAGGTATCAAAACCACTGATTTCGATCTCTCTAAGGTGAGAATCAGATCCTTTAAAAGAATTCTGGTCATTGTAATCTATTCTTGACCATGGGTGATTAGTGGAATTGTTAAAACTGTAACATGTTTATGAAAGGCTTGCTTGCATAGTTTCCATGGAGAAATAAAATTCTGAGCTATGGTAGTGACAAAAATTGTTCTTTGCACATCTACTTGGGTTTTTTCAACATTGGTAACACTGGTAAACCTTAGTCTGTCTTCTTGGATGGATAGTTAATTAGTAATATATATATCTTAAAATCAATCCTAATGTCACATACAAGTTCCATTTGCATTTACACAAGGTGCAAATATTCAGATTCGTACCTTCTTGTGGTTGTACATAGGTGTTATTTTTACATGCATCTGCAAAGATCTGTGTTCAGGGTTTGCTTTGTTCTCCATGCATTACTTTTATGAAGGCATAGACATTTTTACCAAAATCAAGAACAATACACATCATTTGCTAGAATTTAAGGGCTAGTTATATTAAAAAAGCATAGTACATGCTGGCTTAAAAAACTAAGCCAGCGTTGTGGTAATTGCAGCTCCAATATCATATATATATAAATTGAATTACCATCCCGTAGGGAAATTACAGAACTCGGTTTTGAGAATGTATTCTAAATTTTCGAGACTGCATGTCACGAATTTGAACAGAGAATTGCTTACCCATAGGCATTTGACTCAGATTCCAGAACAATGACAGGACCATGCCAAACACTGGCCAATTCATCAGATCCCCCTTTTTTCTCCTCAGCTGCATCAAATACCATGGTATGATGACCGCCATGAAAAATGCTATAAAGCACACAATCTCCATCTTTTTAGTCAGAATTCTATTGATTTTACAGCTCTCAATTTTATGGCACTTAGAACACTTAGAACCAACTTATGTATGTAAAAATTTAATTTAGTTTTAGGACAAAAACTTATTAAAATTAAAGAGTCAATTAGTATTAAAAAATTCATCATTTTTTTTAAAACAGAAAAAGGACATATACCTATATAGTTAATCTATTTTCTTAACATAGAAAATAACAAAATGAGAAATAGTTTTAAATTTTAAAATTTAATTAAACAGGTCATTTGAAATAACTCTTTGATGCTTGGGGGCAATTTACACTTTTAGTTTTGCTACAAATAACAAGCTCAAAAACATCAGAACAGGAGGCTTGAGTTTTGGAGATGCCAGGAGACTATCTACCGTGGAGATGGATAGTCTCTGCCAAAACTTGAGCTCCAATATAACCCTCTACTTCTATTTGTTTCCTATACAACATGCCATGTTGTGATAGTACAAAAGAACTAGCCGACCACGTAAGATGGGTACTAATATTGCATCAATAATTGAATCTTCCAATAACGTAAAATAATGCATAGGGCTAATGTTATCTTGGGACATGTCATAAATCTTCACAAACTTCTTGGCACCACCATGAGTTGAACCTGAGAACCAGGAAGCCAGGCTATTTGTCGAATGTAAGCACCTTGCAAATCAAGCTCAATTGCAAGATGGTCTGTTATTTCATCTCGAGAATTGAAAGTGAGAACTTGGCATTCCTGGAAAGAGGCTTCACATTAGACTTGTCTGCTCTCACAGGTGCAACAGCTGGCTGTCCAATAAGTTGCCTTGCATCTAAGATTGTTACTTTGTCACCTTCTCCTGCTGCAAGCCTGCCTCTTCTATTTATGAGGAAAGGAGCCAAAAGACGAGGTGCAAATTTACACTTGGAGGGATGCTACACTTCGAGAGCTAACAGACCTGGTATGAAGGAATTAATTCATTCTCACTTTTACTACAGGGGCTTTTCTATTTTCATACAAGTGTTTGTCACATTAATTAAATGAGTTCTAATATAGATCAGTTAATGAATTCTCCTTACCTGAAGTGCGCAATAGCTACTGAGTGAATACAAAAACTCCTTGCTTGCATTTTCTGTGATTATTTTTGACATGGCTTCAGGGTTTGGATTGAGTATCTGATTAAAAAGAGAAATGTAAACGAAACGATCAAAATTGAGTATAGTTATCACTTATCAGTAGGAGACATCGAATTCATTTGACCAGCTCCAAAACTGATAATGATCCAACCTTTGCTCCATAAAGGTTCAAATTTCCACCTTTAAATTAGTCAAAACATCCAGAGTCAAATACAATGCTGAAAGGCTAACCAGATACCTGAGGAATAGAAGCTATGATACGATCTAGTATGATATTATGTTCTCTGTAGTATGATAGCAAATCTGACTCATGGAACTCTACTCTTTCAAGCAAAGTCTTCCCCTAGTCGTCATAAATTGGAAATCCATTCCCGTCTAAGGAATTAATATATAAGTTTATCTTGGAAACCTTGATGGCTCTGGGATTTATATCAAGACCATAAACCTGTAGCAAAGCAAATGAGAAACCAGATAATAAATACAACCCATGAAAAATTATGTCGAGGAATTTTTGATAACCATTGAACTATATTGAAACAACATATGAATATATGATAATATCCATATTTGAAGTGAACAAAAGCATGGCATTAAATTGTGAAGAAACAAAGGCATTATGTGGTTTACAAGCTTCCATACTTTCATATAAATCATGTCTCTGATTAGTTCCCATCCTAAGAAATGATGAGATGCAAAAAAAATGTAAAGTATATCTCCAACACCAGGGAACTCAAATTAGCAGTATAATAAAATATTAAAAAGTTAATAGAAGCATGCTTTGAGGAGAGAACACTTTTCAGCTAGAGCAATGGATATCCAACCATTACCACACCCTAGCTCAGCAACTGTCCTGTCCCTAAACATGGAGTCGGGATACCTATTTATGCCCTCAAAAAAAGTGAAGGACCAATCCTCTGGAAGAAAAATACTTGGAAGTTCCATCATTATCAGCTTCTTCCTACTTTGCTGGAAACCTAAAACTTCACAAATGAACAAAAAAAGAGTAAGAATAATGCTTTAAATTTAAGCCACTGAAGCACGAAAAAGAGAATAAAGGAAGAAAACAAAAGGGTTTGTTAATTAACATTTAGATGCATAAGTGCCCACTAACCACATTTACAAAAACACATCCAAACATATGTAAAATACTAAAAGGAAATGCAGTCCTACTAACCCAATATAGGTGACTGTATAATGATTAGTATGGTATAATACTATAATAGTCATTGATTAAACTCGGAAGTTTTGTAAATAGTGATTGCTAGGGCCCATATTATCATATACAAAAAATAAATTAATTAATGCACAGGCAGCTAATGTTGTATTAAGAACAGCAAATGAGCTGCAAGTTCCAACTTCCAAGGTGTCCTCTCCTAACGAGTTACATACATTAAGTTAAGGTGGTGTCATCTCTTAACAAGCTACATTAAGTTAAAATGGCGTCCTCTTTTAGACACTAGTCTCAGCCTTGCCTCGGAGCCTGTGAAATATAGAACCTGTGTTACTAGAAATGGAGTGGGAAACGAGAATGAAATAAGAAATAGGAATGAAATGAGAAACAGGGCTAGAAGAATTTTGAGGGTAAGAAATCCCCCATTGTGTCACTGTTTGTTCTCAAATTCTTTTGACTGGACCACCAGGTTAGTGACTATTAGTATTTTTTGTCTTTGATAAATTGCATGCTTCAAATTGCAGTGTGATATGCCCAGTTAGTTCACCTTTTTATTGATAAACCTGCTCATGGTGGCAGTTAGACTCGAAGGGGTCTCGCTGCACTTTATTTTTTAGTCTTGCAATTTTTTACATATTCAAGTGTTATTAGTCAGTTGTCTATTTTTTTTTAAATTACTGTTGACGGGCATATGTGACTATGCACGTAACGGGGAAGACAACCCAGACCGAGATCCTTAGAACAGGTTCCAAGGTGTTGGGATGGTTGTTTCCGATAGTTTTAAAGGCTCTGTTAGCCTGAAAATATAACTAAACTAAGTCTAAAAGCTAAAACTGAAAACCACTGCTTATTAGTTCAATAGATCTATAATATACTACACAATAAATTATTAAAAGTAATTACTAGATTAATTTGATATGTGCACACAACTAATTACTGTACTCAACATAATAAAATAATTAATCTATGAATGCAATAATTAACGAAATATTAATAAATCCAATCAATTTACATAACTTACAGAATTAACAAATGTATATTAAAAACAAAGAATCAGAAAATAACCTGAATATGAGTCAATGGCTATTTTTCATAAAATAGTTTACAAAAAACAACTATTAATCCGTTCTTGGTCTTATCCCAATCGGGAGTGAAGAAAAAATAATAAACTGAAATCGAATCACTAATAATCCTACTGTGTTACAATCCTGTTAATATTCAGAAGGAATTCGAAAACTCAAACAAGATCGCACAGCAGATGAATATCATAGATATAATGATGACAACACCAAATTTATAACATGATATATATATCAGCAAATCGAAAACAGCATGAATCGACAAAATATATGTGATGTATTTGCAAAATTCATCAAAGGAATGATGACAAAACATTGATATTGCAGAAAAGGGAAACAAGATCGACTGATATCAAAAATACAATTGCAAAGTATTAAAATACTGTAAATGTATATAGATATCACCAGTTTAAATGATGCTACAGCTACTGGCAACAAACTGCCTTAAGTCAAGTCACAGGAACATTCAAACAGTAGTCTTGTCCAGCCCTTTACAAACTATTGATCCCTCGGCTCCAGCTCTTGGTCTACTCTTCAAACAATGAAAAAGAAATTCTTCAATGCTGTAGATCCATCCCAAAATTATCCTGGCAACAACGATCAGATATGAAA
>LPNX011030279.1:52290-125768 GCA_001517045.1 Pseudotsuga menziesii | reverse complement strand
GGCGAATTTCTGGAAACAACCATTTCGTTGCCGGCCGCAACTGCCAAAATCGTGCTCAAAGGATCCTCGAAATCGCCTAGAATCAATCATTTTCTGGAAAAATCCTCTTGAGTATAACTAGATGGGTCCGATCTGAAGAAAACCCATGTGGCGGATTTCTTAGATCTGCTTTCATTTGCTCACAATGTAGCTCGGAAAATTGCTTGTTTGTTGAGAACGCGATTCTGTAACTGGCACAATCCTGGCAGTTTCTCTGGAAACTGAACTGTTGCTCCCTTTAACTTTGAGCTTGGGCGATTTGAAAATCAATTGAGATCTATAATCCCCAAATATCTGCGTCCAATCTTATCATCAAAACCAACACATTAATAAATAACCAAAATCATAAACGAAATTCAAAAACAGGAATGAAATGAAACATAAAATTATGCGATCAATCATTAAAGTCAGCCACATTTATTTATTTTCAAACTCGATCTTTAAGCTCTCACTGCCACTTCACAGATTTGCTTGTTTATTTTTTGCCATATTCTCTGCAGCATATTTTTTAGAGTTATTATGTGATTAAAAACCACAGTGTTCTTATCCTTCACAATTTCTCGAATGAAGACAGCTAATGCATGAGACTACAAACTAATTCAACAATTGTTATTACTAGCTGTTTACGCATTAACTATCAGCAGAGAAACGAGGTGTTTGCAATCATTCCTTTGCTGTCAGTCATGATATATAACTCAAGAAATAATCTCGTTGCACCCTCACAGTTCAGCACCCTCTAATTCATTTAATAAAAGTTTCTTTTATTTGCAAAAATTCGGAATTGATCTGGCCACATGTCCTCGCCATCAATTAAAATATAGCAATGTGGTAACAATACTTTGGAAATTGTCATAATGTCCATCCACATATGGGGATTTATGAAAACAAGATATAGCATTAATTGCAAAAGTGATGAAAGCTTCACTACCATAAATCTCCTTTCAATACAAACATTTTAATCCATGAAATAATTCCTTATTGTTTAAAATACTCTTTTGATTGTCGTTTCGTATGGAAAATATCCAATAATATTCATGGTTATTTGTCTTTCGCCAATATGTAGAAATGTTCATCAATATTACCAATACTAAGAATGCTTATATTGTTTGAGCTCATGCATATTCCAAAATATATAACTCTTAATGACATCCAAGCATCCACCCTTGGTCCTTTTGAATAAAATGCATCCATATAATAATTTCGACCTTCACGAATGAGAGACATGCTATACTAAATACACATCCCATAACCCATAATATCGATCTCGACCTCTACATACAATAATAAATATGACATATGAGGCCCATTATAGAAATAAAGATCAAATAATAAGGTTGTGCTATGCGTAATCCTTAGAAATATAACTCGAATGAACTTTGATAAGATACCAAAAATATAATAATCAGCCTTAAACCTTATCAAGATTCACGATAACAAAATCACATAAAAAAAAACAAATAATAAATATTTGGATAAGATTTCAAAAATTAGTTTATAAGAAATTAATAACACTTATCCCTTGATTTTTTAATGCAAATTCACTTTGAAATAATAATTTCAAAGTAGTGATTTTGTTTAACTAATCCATAGTTCGCAAAGGTTTCTTTTAAAAAAATCGAATTTCATGTTTCAGTAGCTGCTAGAATGTCACCATTTCAGTAGCTTTTAATTCTTTAAGTTTGCTATATGAAATTCAAACATTTCATCAAAAATAAAATACAATTTTGTTTGATGAAATAATGGTTTTTTAAAAGCTGTTGGGTAGGGGCACAACAAGTACTAAAGGTTGTAGGAACATTTATGATAATGGTTAATATTAAGTTTGCACTAGACATTATAGAACCCCAATGACACATTTAAAACTTTAGTGATTATGACAGTGTCATTGCCAGAATTTTTAGTCTTTTTTAAAATGACAGTTAGTACATTGTGGACTTAACTGTTTTCTATTTGGGATTTTAACCACATGATATACCCATGATTCTAAATAGCCTGTTCCTGTTTTTAAATCTTCTTTCCAACAAACCAAAGCCCAAGTTCAGTTTTTAAAGTAGCAGTAAGGATATGATAGCTGGTCTGGTTAAAGAGAACCCCAAAAGTATGGAGATAAGGAGAAAAGATCTCCATTTTAGAGCTCGTTCTCCAATAGAAGCTTGACAAATATAACAAATCTGGGACATAGTTCTCTAATTGATGTCCAACCTCAAATTCTTCATACAACATGGCAATGGGATGTGGAGAGACCAAAATTCTATCCCTTTAGCACTCATTTGAAACATTATATGCAGACTCTCATATCATGACTCGGTATATCCCAGTAAAAATTGTGCTCAATCAACCGACTAGTGATAGGAAGTTTTTAATGCTTCCAGCAGTGATGGAGAAATAGACCCAAGGATGGCACATCTCATAGGTAATTTTGTCCAATGAAAGGATATTCCCTTTTTAAACTCTTATCATCAGTCAGTACTAAAATGATTAGCATAAAGTATGGCAGTAGTAATCTTATTATTCAGTATACACTATATAGTCTATCAAGAGAACAGGAGGTTATCTTTATTTGCTCTGAAATGCAGTCTAGCTTGCATAGTTGAAAATATCAGATTCAGAGGTATAGGTCTTGCTAGAAAAGAATAACTCAGATTTTTTTCAGATTCTCAAAAGCTGAAAATATTTTTTGTTAAAATGGAGACATGGAATCCTCTTCAAAGTCGTGGCTCTATCTCTAGTTGAACAAAATTACAAAAGCTCATTGGACATCAATATAAGATCCATGTATTTCCTACTGTATATTAATATAAAACCTTTTTATTCACCAAAAAGGATGCTAGAATGCAATGAATTCAACAGCTAGTAGAATACAATGTGGCCAGCACAAAGGAATGATATCAGCAATTGTAAGATAATGGACTCAGGTAGCAACAGAAATGTCTATAAAATTTTATTAAAGAACACCAAAAACTTGTCCCTTCCTCTGTTAGATTCTTTCCTCTGTTATTAAAGAACACCGAAAACGTTTTTGAGTGGCATGATTGGATGCCCAAGGATTTTGGAGTCTTGGACAGTCATACAGTATACTCCTTGAGGATATAAATTTACAAAACATTTCAGAAGTAAAAGAAACCATATGTAAATACCCCAGAATAAAAAAAATCAAACCCAGTAACATGGGCCTCACAAGACAAGAAGAATAAACATAAACACTGTTGAGGGGGTTCCTATCCATCATCCTTGTTACCGAGTAAAAGGGTAATCTTTGATGGATGGATTTTATCCATTACCTTAGCCACCCTGACCATCATCATTTGTTTCTACTCTTAGAGTCTTATATGTGAGAACCTGAAGAATATGGATGACCAGCTAGAGTTTAAAAGGTAGTTATCTGATCTGGGAGGCAGAGCCCTATGCTGGTCAGTCCCTAATCTCCATCAGCCACTCTTCTGTCTAAACTTGGATATTGTTCTTTATCTTCTCCAACAAGGGATTGGTCCACACTGCACAAGAACCCTCTTCAATGTGCACACTGCATGGTGCATTGGCCCTGTAGCCAGTGAGTGCTGAGATGTTCTAGTTCTAATGTCATCCTCCCAACTTAATTTTTTTTTTCCATGGAACAATTAGCAATAATATCAGCCAACTGATTGAAAATTGTCAGAAATTTTCAAAGGTAGTAAGCATGGAATCCAATCAAAGATATATTGCTGAAACCAAGTGTTGCGTCATTGATCAAAGCTCTAACCAGAGAATATCCTTGTCCCATGTAATTTGAAAGAATGAGTAATGAGATTCCACGCTTGGGATCTATATGGATAATGTATTGATAAGTGGGCATTAGTTTCCCCAGCTTTTCCATAAAACACACACATGCCTTGGGCATGTTGTTTTTGCATTAAATCCTAAGTAACTATACTGTTACATAATGCTAGACACATATGGAGTATATAAGCCTCTTTGGGGGCTTTTACCTTCCAAAGTTTGACAAACCACCCTTCTCGGTCTTGTACGTCCAAAGTTCTCATGGCTTGATACCCCAATTTTCCATTGTAGTTACCCTCTATGTTTTTCATGGACTAGAGCATGTGGTTCCTCCTTTAATCAAATATTTTTTCGTCTTAGATCTTCCACATATTGCATCCAAAGCAAAGTTAGATTATATAGCAGTGTAATAGAATCTTCAGTCAATCAATTGAGTTGCATAGAATCTGCAGTCAACCAATCCAGTTTCATGTAATGGTTGTGAACTTGTCTCCACCTTGGTGCAATTGAAAGAAACATCTATCATGCAATGCTTGTATTAGATCTTCAAGGAGAATACCACCAACTCAACATCCCATAATAGCATTTGAACCAAAACATACACTATGACCAATCCTCCATGTGGGGAACCTTCCTATTTAGAGAAAGTAGATACCATAGCTTTCCAATGGGTTGACATTGATTTGATGCTTTTTCTTTCCAACATGATCCACTGCATGAGTGAGCTTCATAATAACGTGTTTCTAGAGGCTCTCCTTAGTGATTGGCTTCCAAACATTCTTGGCTTCTATTGTGGATCCAAACAAATGAATGGGTTTAAGCCCCCATCCACCCTCATCCTTTGGTTGAGTTAAAAAATTCCAACTAACAAGATGATACTCCCCCTTTGCCGAGCCTCTTTTCCACAAGAATTGAAAGCACACTTTTCTAATTTTCTCTAGGAATCCTTTAGGAATATGGGCTAAAACCTGCCAATAAGATTTGAGGGAGGTTTTTCCTTTCCCAAACTAGAATCGCAATGCTAGTTTGAATTATTGGGTTTCAAAATAGATTTCATGAGGGTGAGTCTTCCTCCTTGGGATAACCACCGATTTTATGGTTTATTTTATGTTATGTAAGTACCATTCCTAACTTGACATGAGGTCTCTTTATGAGACTGTACATATTTACGACTCTTGTTACTGGTAAAATTGTTTTTGGGTTATATGTATGTGAGAATACTTTGTTGTTATAATTTTCCCTTTGTGTATTACTAGTGAGTAGTAAATTTCTTGTTAATTTTTTATCTTGATGGTTGTGCATAACTTCTGGCTTAATTGGCCCTTCTTAACATGACAGGTATGCTTGCACATGTTTTCATTGGACTTTTTGAACCAGGTCACCGAAGATCTTGAACAGGACAACATGTGAGTATTCTCTCTTACATTTTTGTTGTAGGTTAATTGTGGTGCTTGATGTACATTGGTTATCTACCATGTTTTCTCTCTCCTTCTCATATTTTGTGAGATTTGTAGTATTTGTGGATAAATAGGAATATCAAACAGTTTACACAGAAGACTGAAGTTTCTGAGATTGGATGTTTCCACAGTGGATAACTTTGAATTAAGCCTTCTAGATTCACTGTGTTGAAAGTTGGAGCTGATGACATATTTCGAGTGGAACCTCTGCTCATCATCAGGATCCATAGAAGTTGTTATATTAACATTTAGTGTAGTCTGTGCCTTTCTATGCTCTCCTAATATTGTGTTAGTAGAAGATGTCCTTCATTAAACTTCTCTGTTGATCGAACATTAGACAAGTTCTCATATGGAAGAGATGTTACTGTAAAAATATGGTTTTTGGGAACAAAGAAATTTTATCGGTCTATTCAACTAACACTACTCAAAACAAAATGATTAGTTATCAACAATTCAATGTCCATATTCTGAATTTGGTAGTCTTAACACTTGGTCATCAGTATACATTATAATTTATAGATTATATATTATATATGGTAGATAATATAAACACATATACAATGTACATACATAACCATATACACACTAAAAGATAATGTGGAGTTGCTTGTTACGTCCACTCGTCTAAGGGACCATATGGACCTGCACAGTGTGAGCCCAATGGCCAAGTGAGGTTTAGATGAGCTGCACAACATAGCCATTGTGGGATGCATAATTTACTGCAAGTAAAAAATGACTTACAGATGTGAGATTACATTGTAGCAATTATTTGACACAAGTCCATAGTGGATAGTGAATTATACAATTTTCTGCTTCAGAAATTAAGGGAAAGCAAGTTATATGGATTGCATTCAGTGTCTAAAGCCTTGTTCTGTTGTAGCCTTCTCTATGGAGTAGAGGATCCATCAATTGTTGGGATGGTGTTGGACAGTCCTTTCTCTAATTTGTTTGATCTCATGATGGAGCTGGTTGACGTTTATAAAATTCGCCTTCCCAAGTTCACGGTATGTTTTTCATTTGTTTTCTTTCAATCTGGGTATTGGTAATCTAGGGTTATGCTTATGAGCAGTCAAGTGCATCTGTAACCCTTTGAGACTAAAGTGTAAATTGGAAGATTACAAAAACCGTCGCTTAAGACAAACTAAAAATTGAAAGTGCTTATGTTTTATGTTTTATGTTTCCATCAAGAACAAAAAGCACATCTTTTCGCAGTGCCCCAACATGCATGCTCAAAAGGGATGTCAATATTTTCAGCAAAATGCTTGATTGCCCATCCTTCAATACACAAAAAACTAACTACTTGAAATCTTGAAAGCTTGTCATTTCATGCCCATGCAGGAGGGCTGTGTGTCCAACTGTGGTGACTCTTTCTCCTCTCCCTTGTGACTTGGCTAGTTTGTTGCCTAGAAATTCTCTCACTTTGTTGTGACATTTGATATCTAGCAGAGGCAGTTGGGGATGTAGCAGGAGGTTCTTTGTTTATGGTGCATGGTGCATGGTGCCCCTCTTCACATGACAAATTTCATGATTTCACATTGGTATGCAAAAACCATCTCTTTGCTTGATTGACTTAATCTAGACTTTGAAAGACCTCCCCCTTTGGAATTCTCTGTTAACACCCCAATTGTAGCTAAAAGAGACATAGATAGAGGGGTTCATGAAAAAATATATAAGGTTGCTTGAATGTAACTTGGATCAATATTCACTTCAAGGAGCTTCTCACTACAGCATACTACTCATCATTTTCAATGCAGGACACAAGTTTCCATCAAGAGTTTCCTGCATCAGTCTTGGATGTTAGGAGTGGTTGGCTCTCTCACTCTTGTACTCATCATTTTTAAAAAACAAAAACACTTATAGGCATTGGTTAAGCGACGTCCTGTAAGTGATTTTTTTTAAAAACACACTGATATCCGTCGCTTAAACGATGCCTCATCGACGCTTTAAATTAAACCCCGTCGGTACAGCGATGGTTTGCAGGTGATTTTTATTAAATTTAATATAAATTTGATGTCGGATAACCGACGCTTTAAATTTAACCCCGTTGGTGAAGCGACGGTAGTAGGCGATATTTTTTTAAATTTAATATAAATTAGATGTCGGATAACCGATGCTTTACATTTAACCGACGGTAAACTGAGTTCTAACTTAACCGACGGATTGGAGAGATGTTGGATAACCGACGACAAGCCACTGACGCTTAAAAAAAAATTATAGTGTCATACATGCGACAGGGAAGTGTCGAAAATCCGACAATACGGCCGTCGAATTTTTGGTCGAAATGTAGTAGTGCTAGTTTAAAGCTGACAAGGATGACAATCCTTCACATCCTCCACAAAATCCTTAAATATGATGGGCCAGAAATAACCGACACATAAGATATTCTGGGCCATTTCTAAGCCAAATAAATGAACCCCACACACTCCACTATGGGCATCATTTAGGACACACTCGACCTCCTCGTGGGTGAGGCACCGATGCAAAATAGAGTCTACCCCTCTACGATATAAAGTATCCTTGATGATAAGGTAAGTTTTCGCATGTATGCGCAGTTTACATCGCTCTTCCCTCGACAAGGACATAGGACAATTCAAAGTCTCGAGATAGATAAATATATATCCATACCAAGGATCATAGGTGGCGATAAAAAAGATATACTCATCTGGGAATGAGTCTTCGTCAACCACTACATTCTCTTTCATAGGAAATTATGAAATAATATTTGTAAAAGCTAAGGACTTTCTAGATTTGGTAGATTGAAAATCCAAGTCAAATTCTTGGAGAATGACTATCCATTTATTGAATTTTCCCCTGATTATGTGTCAAATAAAAACACACTGAAAGGGATAAACATATGCCACTACTATAGTGGTCCTCAGTAGGATGTAGTGGCGTAACTTATGCACAGCTTAAATAGATTCTAAAGCTAAATTCTCGACATGGGAGTATCAAAGTTCAGGACTAGATAGTGCATGACTGAGATAATAGAAAACATGCTCTTGGATCTTGTCATCTTCCTGAACCAATACTACCCCAATGGTCAACTTCGACACAACCACATACAATATAAAGTCGTGAGAGTAATCTGGTGGACGTAACAAAGGAGCTGATAGCAAATCTTTCTTCAATGCCTCGAAAGCAAGTTGTGTGGTTTCATCCCATACAAATGGAGTGTCATGATTCAACAAGAACCTGAAACCCTTAGTGATATTGGCATATTTAACAATAAAACATAGAAGGAAGTTAGATTTTCCTTGTAGGCTCTGAAGTTTTCTGATAGAACAAGGAGGAGGAATATTTACAATGGCCTCTACTTTTAAAGGATCCACCTTAATACCTTTGTTTAATACAATGATCCTAAGTATCTGCCCCGACTCAATGTAGAAAACACACTTGTGGGGATTGAATCATATTTTTTAATGCTTGCATTGTTTGAAAAATAAGCGAAGGTGATTTGGATGACCGATCCTCTTACGAGAATGAGAAGACATATCATCTAGGTATGACTTAACAATGGTCTTAATGTTATGGAAGGAAACATTCTTTTCCTGTTGAAAGGTAGCCCCTGCATTTTTCAATCCAAAGGGCATTTTTCTGTACGTGAAGGTATCCCATCAAAAAATAGAATATATTTTATGTTGGTCTTCTAGCTTCATTTGAATTTGATTGTATCTGGAAAAACCATCCATAAATGAAAAAACTTCACTCCCCACACAAGCATCAATTATTTATTTATAAAGGGTGTGGGGCAATTGTCCTTGGGACATGCTTTGTTTAAATCATGAAAATATGTACATACATGTATTGTCCCTTGCTTCTTATCAACGAGAACATGATTGGATACCAATTATGTCAAAGAAATCAGGTAGATGAAACCAACTTTAAGCAATTCTCCCACATCAACCTTAACAGCTGCTGCTTTTCGTGGATTAATGGGTCTAAGTTTTTGTCGAACTCGTTTGGCATTAGGGTAGGTTCATATTTCATGTTCGACAAGCGATGTATCAATTCCCAACATCTCCTCATATGACCAAGAAAACATGTTGTGAAACTCCTTAATTAAGGCAATATAGATAGCAATCTCCTACGGATAGCAGTTTGCACCGATATGTACATTTTCGATGATGTCAAGGTTTGAAAAGATGTTGATAGGGATAGTAATAGAAATTTTTTCCATATTCGCCTGAGCAAAATTTCCCTCCCTTGGAAAGGAATTAATCGATAGATCAAGATCTTATGCTAGTCTCACATGGAACTCCTGGTTTTCAATTCTACTCAGCTTTGAAAGGAAGTAGGTTCTATAGTAAAGATCTTCACATATATTATCTTTCCCACTGATGGCTTCCAATATGGTTTCATCCAAAGGAAAAAAAATGTCTAAGAAGTCATCAGAATATAAAGGGTTCTCTACCCAAGTAGGAAGATAATCTTCGTCTGACTCCTCTACGACTGTATAAGGAGTTGCAATAGGATGGACATTGGTGTTAACAATAGCTTGGTAAGTCACTTCCACTATAAACAAGGGCACATGAGGTTCGTAACAGGAAGAAAGGACCCAAGGATCCATTCTATAGACAATAGTAGCGATATAATTTCATACAATGGTAGAACCAAGATAATTTATAGGGGCTGGGATATAAAATGTGCCCATTAATGATGAATACATACCAAACACCAAGCTCTCATTAACTAGTTTGAACTGATCAACCAATGGTACAATCGACTCATTAGTTTCCAAATGGCCCTTCCGAGTGAAACTGGGTTGGTCAATAGTAACCAACTTCCCTTCGTGTGGAAACACTACCACCTGAAGAATGGATGAGGAAACCGCACACATAGCGTAAGTCCATCTTCTCCCCAAAAGCAGGCTATAGTCTGGTGGAGCATCAAACAAATCCACTTCAACACCCACTGCTTTCCTTGCCAACTTAATCTTAAAATCTAGTAGGATACCATGAGGAAGAAAAGAGAGTTTGTCAAAAGTACTAAGTAAGGTGCTTGATGGAACTAGCTCTAGGGAGCCTAAATCCTTCAAGAAAGAAGGAGGCATCACACATGTGGAAGCACCTTCATCAACAATTGTATTTCCAATGGTTTTACCACCATCAATGACATCTATTGATAAAGACACATGATACGGTAGGTGCATATTGATATTTGCAAGATTAAATTTTTCCATCAAACTCGAGGAATCCATACTTCCTAAAGATGCTAAAAGGGCATCCCGCTGAGTAGGACAACTCTGAAGAAATTCCAATGTGGGCATTGCACAAGGAGTTTGGGCCAAATATTCCACCACAGAGTAACTAGAAGCATCCATAGAGTTTGGATTGTGAAATGCTTTTTTAAAGACACCTTTTGGTATATTAGGCATTGGTTCGGCAGGTTTCTCGACCGTGAGAGGGTTAGAGGTTTCATGAACAGACTTACCCCTCTTAGGAGCCTCTATTTCATAATTCTTATTTCTCATCTAGAGCAAGGAACTAGATTGTTCCATGTTGATATAACTTTGGTCATGGGGAGCACTAGAAATTCTCCTCGCTACATTAGAAACTAAAAATGCATTCTGTCCTTGGGGAAATGGATCCTTCAGGACAACTGGTTGTTGATTTTTAAGTAGCTTATGATCTTGATCAATGACACTATAGTGTGAGAATTAACTGGACTGAACACACGATCAGCATGGGGTCCAGGCTTGGGCTTCTCGATACTATGGGTAGACTGCGGTGCCTTAGGTATGATTTGATATAATATCCTAGATTGAGCATTTATCAAATCCATCTATTGGGCCTTGAGGACGGCCTCTTCTTTAGTGGTCACCCTCGAACTGGGTATATACTTATATATATAAGTAAACACATATTTTAGGAACCGCTCTAGCAAGAATTCGGGGGGAATGGTGGCTTTAATGAGCCTCTTCTGTCTTCACCACTCTTGGATATGATCTGAGATATGCATGGCTTTATCTTTCCAAAAGGTAGATGATAAATCTGTGCGGGCATCATACGAGACAAGAATCTGGAAGTGGTTAAAGAACACATTTTCTAAGTCCAACAAAATGTCAAACACAGCAGAGGGAAATTCAATATACCACTTTACTGCCACAATAGTCAATGTTCTTTGGAAAAGCCTCAACCAAGAAGTGTTGTCATTCAATGAGTTTGAAGAGCATGAGAAGTGAAAAGTGGTGATATGGGAACCTAGATCTTCACCATCTTTTCCCTCAAACTTGGGAATCTCCTAGGGTATTTTGCTAGGAACAAGTGGCTAAGTGGCACTATGCCTCACGAGGTCATTTATTAACTTAGAAAAATATCACAAGTTTAAAGTTTCTAGGAAAGGAAATTTAGGCTGAATCAGAGGTTGCAAAGTTGGTGTCTGGAGGTAGAGGGGCCTACCTCATGGTTCTCAATTGTAAAGGTGGGGTTTCCCCTAGCCACCGGTTATGAAGTAGTTGGACTAGTTTTAAATGGATTACCCCCATTACCTAGTGCATTACTTGTGTGCAATGTAGTGTAAGTGGTTTCAGCTGCTCCAGATGAAACTGGAGTATGAAAGATAGGAGAAAGTATCCCTCCGCTAAACAACAAAAAGCAAGAGCTTGTGAATGCGTCTAAAACTAGTGTCTAGAAACCTTAACCATATGAGTTTTTGTTTCCAAACTGAATCCTCACATATGTAGGTGTAGGACCAGCATAAGGAGTGGATGGGGGAATATGCCCTCCATTCCATACGAAACCATGTAAAAATGAAGAGGATCCAATAGGACCACTCTACGTAGTATGCATGAAAGAGGGGGAATAAAAAGGTGCACTGCGAATCGTAGTGACCAGCCTAGTAGAAGAGCCTACTACATTCAAGGAATCTGGTGGTTGAACCACCCGACTACTTGGTGATACAGGTGTAGAATTTTTATTTTTTCTCGAAGCACCAACTAGGGGAGGTGGCACTCCTTCACCCAAAATGGCTAACGTAGGGATAGAAATACCCTCCCTAGATATAGCCATGAATCTACTCACAGGAACACCAATCACAGGTTAAGTAAAAGGAATAACTTGGATGATCACATGGTCATTTAATTCAGTAAGAGGCAGGGTAAAGTTCCTTGCAAACTCATCAACCTGAAAGTATTCAATCTCTATTGCATTTGTATCAACCTGATTAATCCTAATTTCTAGTTCACCTATAACTTCCCTATCTCCTACCAGTTCAAATGAACCATCAATACCTAATATTCTCCTTTGAGGGGGAAGTGGAGGCTCCACTGGGATAACTAGAGGAAGGTCTTGCAATATTCTTGACCTTCTGAGTGATTTATCCTACACAAATACAAATTGAATCTTCACACACCTAAAGGCCGACTAAGCATAGACAAACCACACAACACTCAGTAAAAAATTCCTAAAACAAAAACATACAAAAAGGTATAAGATATGCTTTCCAAAACAAAGATGATAGAATGTTAGTTGGCATCTCTATAGATGTTCTTAGGCATAAGTATAGGAATCACCCAACCTCCTTCCCACACCTTCTATCAGGGTTACCTTCCAAGCCCATCCAAGGTAGACCAGAAATAGCCTTCCAATATACATGTGTATGAACACTAATGTCAAAGAGACTAAATGCTACCGCAAATACACTGAGAATCTGGGGGGACCATCACAATCCTGAATCATACACATGGGCATGGTAGCAATTTTGAAAACCCTATCAACACCGACACCACACGGGGCCCAAGACGTGGTATTGAAAGAAGTCCTCAGATGCATAAAAATCTTGGTCTACGCTCAAACAAGGAATGAAATGGTTAGCTCCTCAGTACAGGTCCTCATGCGGCCTCGTGCTTAACTCTTGTGTGAGAGGAGATTCCTAGAAACACTCAATATAGAGGAGGATTTACCTAGTGATTGACCAACTACATCTAGCCTAAGCTAGTCCGTGTATGAACCTAGAAAAGAGAAACTTACTAATAATTTTTAATTATGTTTCTCTTTTTAATAGTTTGTTTTTAGTGAGAGGGAGTGGTGTGAAACTTGTATGGTGTTATGGTATCAGTAAAAGAAAGCAAAAATGATGTATAAAAGTAAATTTTCAAAGTGAATTGCAACTACTACGACAACGTTTTCTTTTCTTTTTGTAAATGAAAGCTAATGAATGTAAAACTAAGTATGAGAAACTACAATACTTTTTAAGAATTTTTGAATTCTTCCTTGAAAAATAGTGAAAAGAGATACTAAATGCATCTTAATGTAAAAGTAAAATTGTTTTTTTGTCTTTTTTTTTTTTTTAAACTTCAAAAATTACAATGCAACCAAATGCAAAACTTGAGAAAAATTGACTAATCTAAGCATATAGTAGTGAAATGAGGCAAAAGGATCCCAAAGTAACCTACTTCAACCAAAAAGAAGAAGCCTAGATAAAACTTTGACTTGGAGGAACTATCAAACTTACCAGCTCACTAGATCCACAAAAAGAAGAGTGACAAACTCAAACTATGAGCAGCAGTACAGAGAAGAAAGCATTCAAGGACTTTATCACTGACCTAGAAAACAAGCACCCAAACTTATAAACCAAGTAGGAGGACCACCAACACTCACCAATGAAATAAAATAAAACACAAAGGCTCAAGGAATTGAAGAAATCAAATGAAATATGTGACGTACAGACCTCAGACTAACATAGTCATGTCATAAGTAGAACCCTCTCAAGCAATAAAAAATCCATAAGACAAGGACAAGAAAACCCTACTAAAAACAAATAATTCTATAGGAAACTCGTGACTAACTATACAAACAGCTCGCGTATGACACGCGACTATCTAGACTGCAACCCATGTGTACAAGGTAAAACTCCTTAGGTGATGTCTACGCTGGAATTGCTTCATCACATAGGGAGTTTGGGCCAAAACTAGCAAAAGGATCCTGAAAATGTCAAACCATAAACAAAAGGAAAAATAAGAAAAATCACACCTAGAATCAAACAAAAGAAAATACTGGTAAGGGAATGTAAAGAACAAATTTATAGCAGGCTGGACTTCCCAACAAAGTCACCATTTCTGTTGTTCAAGACAATGTACCCTTGAAACCTAGGGTCTCTAGGGTTACCAACTTACTAATACAATTGTACACAATCACCTTATGCAGAAATTGAAATAGGAATAGGAAGAAGACTTGGAAAACATGGTTTATGACGATTGATCCAAGCTTTGTCTTCTCTTGCTTTCAGTCTCTTCCAAATATTCCAGGGATTCTCTAATTCACCTTCAAAGAACAAATTCTTCCAGAAATATTTTGCATATATATAACTAGTTAATACGATCTATTTTGATAATAAATAATTAAAACAATTCATAATCCATCATTTACAAGAATGCAACAATAGAAAGATTTGAAGAAATTTCTTTATTATAAACAGAGAATGGTGAGATTACAACCCAACTTCTTAAATAAGGACTCCTCTACAAACCAAGGACATACCACCAGCATAAATTTTCTCTTCTAGGAATGATTGGTTAGCCCCATCCCAAGACTTCTATTTATACATGGGGAAATAGAGAGGTTTCGATGGTTAAGATGGTTGAGACAGTTGATATAATTATGATTAGGGACTCAACTAATCTCGACTAGACATGATTTATATTTTTTATCATTAATTTAAGGTACATAGGAGTATTAACATAAGAAATTCACATTTGACACACTACTTTCTCAAAGTAAACTGGCGTGTTCAATGTACACACATGTTGCAATACAAACACTCGCCTGTGACATGTGGGTTGCAATGCAAATACTCACGTGTGCAACCCTAATCACAAAATAAAAATATATGAAGTTGGTTAGGAGATTATGTATCAACAGTCATTCACATATATAGTGTTTTGGCTATTTCAATCCTATTTGTCCTTTTGTGTCCCGACATATTGGACATCGGTACTCAAACGGTGAAGTGCCATTTCGGTTGTTAACAACATGGAAGTATCGGATCATGCTCATCCTAGAAGAAAATGATCTAGAATGATTTATAAAGGATAAATTTGTAGAATGAGAAGGAGATGAAGCTCATGCCAAATACAAGAAGGGTATGATCAAGGATAATAGGATCATACATGACTCCATCAAAGATAACTTGATTCCTCAAGTATATTTAGGGAGTACACCAAAAGAAACGTTTGATGCTCTATCCAACATATTTAATGGAACAAATATTAATAGAAAGATGACCTTCAGGAATGACCTCAAAATTTTGAAGGCTCAAAATTCAGAAACCATGCAATCATACTTCACACGAGTATCTCAAATCAAGGAGCAGTTTGAAGTTCTTGATGATATGGTTGAAGAAGTAGAAAATGTAATGACCACCTTGAATGGTATTCTAAGAGATCAATAATTCTTTATTTGAGGAATATGTTCAAGAAGAAGAAATAATAAAAACCATATAAGAGAAGCTAAATGAAAATGAGGATCAAGCTTTGGAAGTCCATACCAAAGGCACGAACAATAGGAAGAGTTATGACTATCCTCCTAGAAAATTTCAAGGGTTTAAGAATTCCAAGAAAGAATTCTCAAATTATGAATGTTTCACTTGTCAAAAGATGGGGCACGTTGCTATAAATTGTCCCATGAAGGAAGAACAAGTCAAGAACACGAACACAACATTCTAGGCCAATGTTGCTGAAGACAATGAAAGAACTAAGGAGAATGAAGTTTCATGCAAAGAATATGTCTTCACCTCTACACTCACAGATTCAGTCTCACTAGGGAACGACAGTTGGCTAGTAGATAGTGGTGCCTCCAAACACATGGAATGTTACAAGGAATCACTCTCATGTCTTATACAAAATCAGTCCCCACAAAAGGTAATGCTTGTAGATGATTATCAATATCCCATCAAAGAAATGGGAGAAGCCTCCTATAAGTTGGACTCTCGAAAGTCCATGAAGATGAAGGATGTCATGTATGTCCCAGGATTAAAGAAGACTCTCCTTTCTATCTCATCC
The DNA here is from genome assembly GCA_001517045.1 of Pseudotsuga menziesii. Classification (NCBI taxonomy): domain Eukaryota; kingdom Viridiplantae; phylum Streptophyta; class Pinopsida; order Pinales; family Pinaceae; genus Pseudotsuga; species Pseudotsuga menziesii. The sequence continues at coordinate 109,520 of LPNX011030279.1, read as the reverse complement.
TTAGATAAGAAAGGTTTCATATTTGATTTTGTAGACAACGAAGACCTCATATAGATAGAGGGAAAAACTATATATGATGCAGTAGTGATTGGAGTTGAAGAAGGAGGACTCTACAAATTAAAGGGCCATGTATATTAAACATTAATGACTCATACCATAATCCCATGTGATCTATGACACATAAGAATTGCTCATGTACATTACAAAGCATTGGAAATTGTGAGCAACGTTGTGATAGTTATACCAGATATTCAGATAAATCATGAAGGGATGTGCCAAGGATGTGCATAAGGAAAGAACACTAAGAACCTGCTGGGTGCTAGAAATTCCCTTTTTTCCTAATCTTATTTATCCCATTTTCCCTAATTTTCCCTTTGATTTATAACCAAGTCATTACCTTTCCCAAAGAACAAGCATGGATTTGAAAGGTATAGTTCATTATTTATCTCTTTCACCAATGCTTCATATTGATTATGGTTATGATATTTATCTTTGAATTGCATTGAAATGTAATTGGTTTTATAAGTAAAGTTTAGAATCTCCAGGTGCAGCAACTCTCTAGACTTGGGAGGTAAATAATTATTGGGATCATTTTCCTTTTTATGATCCAGTCGAAGTCGTTGATGAGATAATCTCAAATGTCCTTCCATCTAGCTAGCTGAAATTGCCCAAGAGTCTTTCTTCATCTTCTAGAATACGTTTGGCTTTTGAATAGTTCAGATTAGAAGTTCATTCATGATTATGAACTAATTCCATGTAATGTAATAATAGTTGTAACTATTTTTGTTTTATTTGGCAGTTTGAATATCATAGATATTCATGGCTTCCCGATATTAGTGGATCTGAACTACTTCATCCCTGTATAAGTATGACCAGGAAACTAGAGTGAGGGGGTTGGCAATATTGTAGAAGGATTGTAGCAAGAGGATACTGTAACTTTACTTTGCTCATTTTAATAAAGGAGCAACAATTCTCAATATCTTCATGTTGTATATTTCATTAAGATTTACCAACAGGTCTTTTTGAAGGTCAGGTCCCACATTTTTACAAAGTTGTTGGTATTAGCAGATGTTGTAGTTTTACTTATTTTGTCTTGGTGTGGAATTTCGGCTGAATGCATTAGTAGATGGTTGCGACAATATTTATTATATAATTGCATTGATATACTTTCTTTTGGTTTTCTGCAATAATGTGGTGTGAACAGTCGACTGTGTAGAATATCTTTTTTATTTATGAAAAGTGTGCTAATTAAGTATATGTGTTACAATCATGCTCAACTCATGCGTCTTGTTGTCATTTATCTTTCTTAGACTTCACTGAATTAGATAGATAATTATTTTTGTGAATTGGTTGTTTTTATCAATGGTTTGTGATTGTCTTGATTTGGTAATTTGCGATTTAACTTCTTGCAAAAGCAATTCTAGTTAATTCATTCTTAGATCAGTAATTGTAGAATGTGTACAATAGGAATCAAGAATCCTTTGATTTACTAGATTGATTATTAAGATTGGTTTTCATAGATAGGTTAGTTGACTGAGCAATTATTAGGATTGAATGATCTGCATTTCATTAATCAAGTACTCAATTGTTTATGCATATATTTTACTTAGTTACCTTTGAAATAACCAGAAAGTTCGTGGGTAAAAAATTTATATTGAGCAGTTTGCTTGTTACTAAAATTAATGAGCATATAGAGTGACCAACATTTTGGCATCATTGTTAGGGAAGGTAATTGGTAGACATATATCGTAGTTGATTGGTTCAATTTCTTTAGCAATTTTTATTTTCAGGGTTACAGGGATGATAAGATGTAGTGAAGAGCTACGCATCCTTTAGCACACTGAACGGGTTCCTACCATGATGATCATGTATGATTATTTAATATTTTATGAATAGAAGAAGAAATCAATGGGAAACCCCCAAAAGCACTAAATTTGCAGGTGGAGGAGTTCGCCACTCAACCCATACCTAGGAAGGCCGAAATTTATTGATGATTCTTCTACTCTAGCCTTATATCGAAGATCATATTCCGTAAGGAGAAGCCATGTTACTTCTAGGTTGGATTCATTTGTATCAGTTGTGGAGACACCACTAGGTGATATAACTCCATATCGTATCCCTAAGCTGACTCCATAGGATAGGGGAAGTTCTGTGGGGGAAGACGAACTAGACAAGGTCTATCAAAGCAATGGGTAGGAGGTTACTAAAGAAGAGTGGTTGTGGTTTTGACAAGAATTTGAAGATCATAAGAAGCAATAAGAGTGAGAGGAAGAGGAAATCATGAATAACGAACTTCACCATGAAGATCATGAAGAAGTAGTGGGGGGGAATGATAACAACAATGGAAACAATAAACATGCAGAGACAATTTCTATGCTTCAGTTCCCTATTCGACATACAACTAGAAAAACCCCTAGGAAAAATACTTCACCTTCAGTAGTACTGAAATTCCATGGTAAGTATTCTAAATATCTAGGCGAATTCCTTTTCCAATTTGATATTCTATGTCGAAGCTATGGTTATATCTCTAGTGAGAGGAAGTTGAAATTATTTCCTGCCACCTTGAAAGGAAAATCTCTACAATTTTTTATGAGTTTGGGTGGTGAAACTATTACAACATGGGATCAAATGAAACACATATTTCTTGCGAAGTACCAAGATTATTGCAGGACTAAGGATAAGAGAGAGAAACTATTTAAAATGGTGAATAAAGATGATGAAATCTTAGAGTAATTTGTAGAAAGACTCCTATATATTATGTACAGATCGATCCATACCGATATTGGGAGGGATGTCCTTAGAATGATTTTCTTGCGAGGGATAAGAGAAGACTGCCTTGATATGCTCAATTTATTAGGAAAGGGAGACATCTCCAAGGAATATTTTGATCATATTGTGGATCTATGTCGAAGATACTACAGAGGGTATTCCAGAACATGTATAAGGGAACGTGATGTGTTTACATGAGCACAGAATTCATCTACTAGAGGGGCTACTCGTGCATATATAGGTAATCTTCTTGAAAATTTTTAAATTGATATGATGAGTTCTATTTCCTCACAATTGGATGTCATGAGAGAAAATAAGAAACAAGCGGTAGAATATATGGTACTTGGTGTATTCTTCCCTAAGTGTAGAAAGAGGCACCCGCTGAGGGAATTCCTGCTTGACAAGGTGGAGGTATGTCATCTGTGCGATTTGGATCATGATACTAAATATTTCCCTTCACTGCCAAAAGTCAAAGAAGTATTTCAAGAATCCACTGTGGACACGAAGCAAGCCTCTTTTATCTCACAAAATAAGCCTTAACAACCTCGAATTCCAGGTATGAATTTAGACCCTACATCTTTTAATTCTTGGAATAACATGAATATTTATGGATGATTTCACTTTGTATGGTTGTAGTTTTGACGAAGCTTTAAGAAATTTGGAAAAAAAAATGGAATGTTGTGAATAGACCCACCTATCCATGAGTACTAAAAAGTTCCATATGATGATGAGTGAGGGTATAGTTCCTGGGCATTTTATTTTTGCTGGAGGAATCAAGGTAGATCCAGCTAAAATAAAAATAATTTCTGCAACATTCCTACTCCTAGAACGCCGAAAGAGGTACATAATTTTCTTGGACATGATGGATACTATAGATGATTTATAGAATAAATTTATAAGTTAGCATCTCGTTTATTCAATTTACTAATGAAGGATTCACAATTTGTTTGGATAGATGCGTCCCAGACAATGTTTGCAGAACTAAATAAAGGTTGTCCATGACACCTATCCTAAGAGGGCCTAATCAGGCCTTTCCTTTTCACATTTCTTCTAATGCTTTAGATATTGCTATTGGAACAGTCTTGGGACAACATGAATTTCAAAACCCATATGCTATCTATTATGTTAGTAAGAATCTATCCCCTCGTGAACTAAACTAAACAATGACAGAAAAAGAATTGCTTGCTATTGTTTATGCCATTGATAAATTTAAACATTACACCACTGGTTATTATACTTTTGTTCATACTGATGACTCAACTATTAAATATTTAATGAATAAACCTATTACTAATGCTCAAGTGACTAGGTGGTTGTTGATTTTACAAGAATTTGATATAAGTATTGTTGATAGACTGGCTGAGGAGAATGTGGTTGTAGAATTCATTTCTCAACTAACTCATAATGACGATAATTTACTTGTAGAGGAATCCTTTCCCGAGGATCATTTGTTCACAGTCTCGAGATATTCCCCATGGTATACAAATATCACTAATTATTTGGATGTAGGTAAGATTCTAGCACACTTATCAAAACGAGAAAGAAGAAGGATCATACAAAAGAGTGCTAGATACCATTGGATCTAAGGTAATATCTTCTACACAGGGCCTTATCTAGAAATCCGACATTGTGTGAGGGAAGATGATATTCACATCATCTTGAAGGCATTTCATGATGAGACATATGGTGGGGATTTTGTTGATATGAGAATTGGTCACAATGCATTAAGAATGGGGTATTTTTGGCCAACCATGTTTCAAGACATGAAGAAATATGATCAAGCATTTGATAGTTTCTAAAGTATGGGCCAGCCAAAAAGATTGGATGAAATGCTGCTTCAACCACATTTAGTGGTTGAATATTTTGACAAATAGGATCTGAACTTTATATGGCCTATCAATCCTCCTTAGAAACAAAATGATTATATCCTGCTTTTCATAGATTACATGACTAAGTGGGTGCAGGCTATGGATCTAGTAAAATCCAATGATCAATCTATAACAGATTTCCTATATGGAGATATATTCACCCGTTTTGGAGTACCCAGAGAGATAGTAACAAATGGAGGAGGAAAATTTGTGTCTTGTAAAATGGAAGCCCTATCAGAAATATGATATTCAACATCGGATAACCTCACCATATCATCCACAACAAATGGCCTGGTGGAAAGGAAAAATAAGGTAATTGAGGATATCCTTACAAACAGAGTGAAGAGTCAATGCAAGGATTGGGATCAAAGGCTTCCGCAAGCATTTTGACCCTATTGTACTACATGGAGAAACACTACATTTTTCTCCCCATATGAACTCGTGTATAGAAATAATGTTGTTTTTCCCATTGAATTCGAGATCAAAACCCTAAAGAAAACTGTAGAAGAAAAAGTGGACTTAAAAGAGGCTCAAAGGAATCGGTTGAATCAATTAAATGAATTAGATGAGAAGTGCACAATTGATTTACATTAGATGACATTAATTCAACAACAATGCTCAAAATGGCATGATACGTTTATAAAAAGAACGTATTTTACGAAGCACACTCGGATTTATTTTATGACTCATGGTTCAAGAAGGAATTTAAGGGAAAATTGCATACAAGATGGTTGGGAATCTATAAAATAGATAAGGTATTCAATAATGGAACCGTTTGTTTCACCATTGTCGATGAAAATCAGACACCTTTGATTGCAAATGGTCATCATATACTACTTTGTCATAACCTATTTCAAAGGATGCATTCATCTCTTCTGTTGTAGCTGATCCGAATTGTCAATTAATACAAGAGCAGGGGTTTTCCGTTGTTTCTAAGAATCTTTAAAATCTACTGCAATTCCACATAAAAAATTGTAAATAAATAAATATTTGATTTCTTTTGTTGTTTTAAAGGTTTGATTGGTTTGTTGTTTTGATAATCATATGCGAAATTTAATTTTGCATCCAGGGATATTTCTCGCTCGAAATTTGAGTAAACAAATAGGGAGATATGTTAAAAATACGAACAAAAAAAGTAGTTTTTTTTATGATACCTATCCCCAAATTTATATTAAAAATTTGTTTAAGACCTATATGGTATTTCAAATTTAAATCAATTTCATTTCCTAACGCATGATGAGATGGAATTTGAATTAGGGTAGAAAGGCCCATTTCGAGGGTAAATTTCCTCTAATGTAGGTGGGGTTTTAATACAACGAAATTATGCCATGTCATACAAACCTAGAAAATTAAAGGAACATAAGATCAAATCCTTATTGGGTGAAATCATGAATCTTGGTGTCTATTCTATGAGAATCGAATTTTGGAATCCATATTCCAAACTCTTTTGGCTGAACTATTTTTTGTTTTTCGGTTGAACTAATTTATGTTTTGGACTGAAAACATGTAACTAACTTGTGCCTGAAAAAAATGTTCATCCAAACATTAAAGTTAACAAAGAACTTCATTATGGGTGCTTTGTAAGTATAGCTAGGAAAATAATGTCCGACATATAGTTTTTCGGCCTAACATTTTTTCGGTGAAACAATTGTTTTACCGAAACATGTTTTCAACCAAACATTTGTTTGGTCAAACAATGGTCATATATGTAATAACCGAACGTAACTGTATTTCATTTTGTCATTTTCTCTCTATGATTTTTTATTGGTTCTTTTTGCTATATGTGTCTTGTCGTTTGCGAGCGTGATCTATTCTGGTGCATCCTACTATGTCTAGCACGTCCTGTCATTTTTGAGAGTGAGTGCATCCTGTTGTTTGTGTCTCTACTGCATCCTAACATATTCATGGTGGTGGTTTTTCTCAGCCTGTTTTCTGTGCGGTGGTGGAGGATTCAAACCCTCGTCCACGTAGTGGTGGAGATTCTTGGTTCCTCGTATGCTGCGCCATGTTGTTTTCAAGACTAAGGACATTAGTTCTATGCTACAGATAAATGCTTTGTCATATTGATTCTTTAACCGTTGCTTGTGTGGTTTGTTTTTTGTAAGCGCATCTCAGTGATGTTCATCTAGATGCTCCAGATGCAACAAAAATTCCTCTATTCCATAAGTATAGGGACGTAGGTGAATTGCAATATCTAAGGATGGTATCTTGCATTCCACCACAGTCACTAATTCCACCCCATGAACGAGATGGAAGGGTAAAGACTCTGTGGAAGTCTTAAAATTCATTTGGTATGCCCAAATCGTAGGATACAACATGATATGCTAGATCGATCCACTCGCATTAGTGTTATGCTTGAGAATGGTTTTCAATGTTTTGTTAATGGCTTCTACTGCCCATTTCCTGTGGGTAAAATCAACACGAGTGGTATTTCCTAAAATATACCATATTAGTTAATTATGTTGTCATCTTGATTTGGAAATGACTTTCATGGTGAGTGAGAATATAGTTCGGAATACAAAACATGCTGATAATTTGATTGAACATGAGGTATGTTGCAGTCTCACCATCAAATTTTAAGGTAGGAATTTCCTCTGCTAACTTTGTAAATTAGTCTATAGTGACAATGATACACTTGTGCTTCCTAGTAGACACTCGGTTGCAGGTCATGAAATCCACCGCCCACTTGGTGAAGGGTCCTACCGCAATGAAGAGATAGAGAGGATCAGGATGCAACCACATCTTTCTGATGTAGAAATGACATGGATGACAATCCTTTACATCCTTTACACAATATTTAAAGATGGTAGGCCGAAAATACCTCTCACACAGGATCTTCTGGGTCGTTGCTAATCCAGATAAATGACCCCACACGCTCTGTTGTGAGGATCATTCAGGACAAACTCATCCTCCTCATGGGTGAGGCATCGATGTAAGATAGAATCTACCCTTCGTCTATATAATGTATCTATGATTATTAGGTATTTTTTAGACTTCAATATTAACTTGCGTCGTTGTTCCCGTGAGAAGGTTGCAGGACTCTTCAAGGTATGAAGATATACTAAAGATATCTCTATACCAAGGATCAAAGGTTGATATTAAAAAAATGTTCTCATCAGGAAATTGCTCATTTTCTATCACTACACTTTCATTAGTCTTGAAATCTGATATTGGCTCCGCAAATACTAGGGACTTTTTTGACTTGGCAGACTAAAAATCTAAGTCAAAATTCTAGAGTATGATAATCCACTTGTTAAACTTTCCCCTAATTATGTGTCGGGATAGAACATATTGAAATCATTTCACATCCACAAATACAATGTTTTTCCTCAACAAAATGTAATGTCCCAAACTCTAGACGACATATACTATCGTCAAATCCATTTTTTCCATGTGTGAATATATAATATTAGAACCAACCAAAGCATGACTAAGATAATATATGACATGCTTTTTGAGCTTGTCATCCTTCTAAACTAACACTATACCAATCGTAGACTCAAATGCGGTGAGATACAATATAAATTCCTTTTAGTCTAGTGGACATAAGAGAGGAGTTGATAATAGTTCTTTCTTTAATTCCTTGAAGGATTGTTGTGCGGTTTCATCCCATAGAAATGGGGTGTCTTGCTTGAGTAATTGCATGAATCCCTTAGTGATCTTGCCCTAATTCACACTAAACCGTGTGAGAAAGTTTTACTTTCCTTCTAGACTTTGTAGTTGTATAATGGTTAGAGGAGGAGGAAGATTAATAATCACCTCTACTTTTGATGGATCAACCCTATATTGTTGTTTGAGACTATAAAGACTAGAAGTCATCCTAATTTGACACAGAAGATACAATTATGGGTATTTAAGTGAATGTTGTAGTTCCTGCATCTTTCAAAAATTAAAAGTACATGATCCAAATGATCATTCCTCTTTCAAGAATGAGTCAGAAGATCATCTACGCAGGCCTCGACAATGTCCTTGATATCATGAAAAGAGAAATCCATTGCTCGCTGAAACACTCCCCCAGCATTCTTGAATTCAAGTGACATCTTCTTGTACACGATTATACCTGAGTAGACGACAAAGGCGATTTTATGCTTGGATGTTCCTCGGGTTTAATTTGAATCTAGTTATATCTCGAGAATCCATCCATAAATGAAAAAATTTGCTACTCGCACACGCATGAATAATCTGGTCTATGAAAGGTGTGGGGTAGTTGTCCTTAGGAGTACATGCCTTGTTCAAATCCCTGAATTCAGTACAAACAGATATAGTCCCTTGTTTCTTATCGACTGAAATGAGGATGGATATTCATTCTATGATAGAGATAGGGTTTATGAAACCGTACTTCAATAGTTTTTCCATTTTATCCTTGACAGTCGTCGCCTTAGATGGGTTCATCGGTTGAATATTTCGCTAAATAATTTTAATGTTAGGGTAATTTATAATCTTGACCTCTACAATGGATGGGTCTATGCCTATCATATCCTCGTAAGACCACGCAAAAACATCACGTAACTCCTTAAATAAGGAAGTGTAACTAGAAATTTATTTAGGTGAATAATTTTCTCCAATATCCAAATTCTTCATGACATCAAGTTTGAGGGAGATATTGACCGGTATAGTGGTGTAAATGTTTTTTGTATTCCCCTCGACAAACACTCCCTCCTTAGGAAAAGGGTTCACAGGCTAATCAATACCTTCAATTAGTCTCACATTGAACTCAGAGTTTTCAATCTTTCTTACATTGATTAGAAAATAGCACTTGTGATGTAAGTCTTCACAATGTTTCTCTTCTCCTATCATAGCCTTCGAAATGGCTTCATCATATTGTAAAACCATATCTAAGTAGTCATACAAATATGTTGATTTCTCCTCCCAAGCATGCAAGTAGTATTCATTTGACTCCTCTAAGATGTAAGTAGTTGAGATGAAATCAATAGTAGCATCAAATATAGCTTGGTAGGCTACTTCTGTTGTTGCAAAGGGAACATTAGGCTCTTCTTGCGAAGGGAGAACCCATGGGTCATTTCTATCTACGAATGTAAAAAATTTCTTCCCTACACTCTTCATGCCTAGGTATTTTATAGGAGCATGCAAATCAAAAGTTCCCATCAAAGACATGTACATCTCGACTCCTAGACCCTCATTTGCTGGCCGGATTGATCAATGAAATGTATGTTAGATTCTAAAGTCTCCATATGAACCCTCCGATTATATGATAGGTGGTTAACAGTTACCAACTTTCCTTCATGCAGGAACATGAGGTCTCAAGAAATGGATGACAGAATAATGCACACGACATAGTTCCAACTCCTCTACAAGAGTAATTTATAATCCAGATGGGAATATACAACTTCGTCGTTCTACCACGACCATTTTCCCTGCCAATTTTATTTTAGAGAATGGAAGGATACCATGTGGGCAGGAAAAAAATTGTTAGAGAGAACTAACTCAGGGCATCTCAGAGCTTTCCAACATGAAATAGACCTTACGCATGTGTATTCACTTTCAACTATCACTATTTGTCCAATGGTTTTTTCTCCATGGTCTACATCAATTGAAAAGGCCACATGGTAAGGTAGGCATGGTTTGAAATGAGAATGATTAAATCTAGCCATGAGGCTCGCATATTCCATACTACCGATGGATTCAAAAAGTGCATCTTGCTGCAAAGGACAACTTTGTAGCACTTCTATGGATGACATCGCATAAGGATTTTTGGCCACATCCTCAAACACCGAGTAGTTGGAAGTGACCCTCACGTTAGGATTGTTGACTGTCTTTTTGAAAACATGTTTCGGTATCTTCAACATAGTATCAGTTGATTTATCGATTGAAAGTGGGGTTGATGTTTAAGTAGTCTCTTTATATTTCCGCGGAGCCTCAAATTCATAATTCTTAGTTCTCGTGTGCACTAAGGTATGGGATCAAACGATGTTAATATATGACTCATCAGAAGAGGGAGCAATATGTGTTTAGTACTTATTACTTGGAAAATGGTTGAAAGTTTTTATAGGTATTTTCAACAACTCATCAAACTTCTTCTTATTTAGTAAACATTTTTTTTATTATTATTTTAACAATCTATTTATTTATGGATATTTCCAAACATCTTTTAGGCTCAAACTCAAGATACCCATAAAAGGAAGTTTCTACCATTTTCCAAGTAAAAAGTAGTAAACACAATGCACTTATTTTAAGACCAACCATTCGTGGGAGACCTCCTTGTAAAATTAAATTAACTATATTCATTTCTAATATTATTTTATAATTAATAACTTGAAAAACCTCCTTATAAAATTAAATTAACTATGTTAATTTCTAATATTATTTTATAATTAATAACTTATAATTAGATATGAGAAGTTCTTATAAAATAAAACTAATTACATTAATTTATAATTTTATTTTATAACTAATAACTTATAATTAAAGTTCCTAATTCTTTAAATTTAAGATTAGAAATATTAAATTTTAATAAAAGTTAAAATTGAATAAATAATATATAAATTAAATAAATATAAAACCTTAATAATTAAGAAAGAAAGTATCTCATTACAAAAAAAAATCAAAGTGATTAATTGTATTCCCATCTTAATAAAATTTAAAAAAAAATCTTTATTACAAGAAATAATATTCGTTTAAGAGAAACATATAATTAATATAACGTCTTATCAACAAAGCTTATTGAGATTCATAATTTCAATTCAAAATAAAAATTAGTTTGGATAACGATTTTATAACAAAATTATAGTTTTTGATAACGATTTGGATTAGTAACAGGAGCAGTTGGGTTTGAAAAGGTTGTCTTCCACTGTATGTTTTCCAAATTAAGCATGAAGACTGCTCCCCCCGTAGTCTGAATGAATGTCAAGCTGCTATTTCCGTCGTACGCCGCCACAACCTCCATTGATGGAAATGGTAAACCTTCTGTAGTCAAAACATCCCACAAAGTTCCATCGGGATTTGATTTCCATACACCGACTAAAGCAAAGGGATTCCCTCTATTATCATGGCAGAAGATGAGAATTCACAGATGTATTCGGCTCTTGTAAGCTATGATCCCAAGAGTCTCCACCCGATCTGTGGGGTGGCCATGTTTTTCGTTGTTCAAAGAACAAACCTGTGTCTAGGTTGTAACTAGCCAACACAGAATGATAGCGAAACAGTGACAACACATAGATAGTGTTGCCATCTACAGCGGAAAAGGTGCGTGACCTAAAGATTCCCTTGTCGACCTCATCAGAACAAAGCCTTGAAGTCCAAGTATCTGTAGAGGAATTGTACACAAGAACGTGTATTTCCCCTGTTCTCAGCTCTCCCCACACCACCACTCTAAATGCATTTTGATCGGCTGGGTCAACAACTATGTTGATAGACAGCTGCATAAACGGGGCAGCCCATATTTTTATTTTCAGAGCTAACTCCAGACGAAGGTGCGAGGTTACCCGGGTGTCCAGCAGCATTAGGGTTTGGGTTTTTAATGGATTAACAACAGCCAGTCTCCCTTCTCTGCTAACAAAAAACAGAAGACCCTCCGCAGCTCCATGCTGAAGCCAGTCCCGATAGTGGCACTCCTCCTTCGAAATGTACCACTTTTTTGAGTTGATGTCGAAGAAGCAAAAGCTATGAGGTTTCGCGGGAGGGCTACCGAGAACAATGCACGACTCCTCGCCTCTTTGGTCGTACAGGTCTTGAAAGTCCTTGCAGAACGAAACTATGCGACGCCAAGTGGCGCACGTTCTCCGAGCTATCAAGAGCTCGAAGATGGACAGCGGAGCCAAAATCTCATGCAGAATGGCCATTGGGAGGCAGTCAAAGTGGCATTCGGTCGCTCTATCGTGGTGCCATTTCTTGAGAGCAGGATCTGGTGGGTTCGGCTGTTATTTGCAGCTATCAACATGACTTCCTGGAATCTTCTCGCTGCATAATGTAATTTCTTCATTACTCAATTCATGGGTTGTCCCTTGGCCGCCCAAATCTTTCTCGGTAGCCATCTTATCAGAAATATGAACCCCAGGTCTCATATGGATTCCCCAAATAACTCTGTCTATGTATTTTTTTTTTCAGATAATGAATCAGTCACCTCTCTATTTATAGAAAAGTTCTAACAAAAAAAACTTTTTCATGAATCTAAACCCTAGATCTCATCTAAATTTTTGGGTAGACTGATCCTTTGTTCCACAAACAAGGGGTCTCATACACCAATTGCTGTTTGCCTTGGCTGTGACCTTAAAAATATAATATTATTATTATTATTATTATAAGAGTTCTTAAGAAAAAGTCCTAAGTAATACAATGCCATTAAACATAAGGTGGTAGTTATTTCCACTTTGGAGGCTCTTGAATATTTAAGTTCCTTGGGTTCTTAAATATTATAATGTCAACTCTTTTACTTTTATTAAATATAGTATAGGTCCATTTTAAATCTGGATGATAGAGGGGAATCCAATATTTTGAGTTGTACATTTTTTAACCCTTTTGATAGGTGTGAGTTCTGAAATATTACAATGTCAAATTTTTTACTCTTATTAAATATAGTATAGGTCCATTTTAAATCGGGATCAAAGAGGGGGATCCAATATTACTGTTAACTTTTTTACTGTTATTACTATTATTATTAATATCATAAGAGTTCTTAAGAAAAAATCTTAAGTAATACAATGTCATTAAATATAAGGTGGTGGTTATTTCCACTTTTGCAGTTCTTGAATATTTAAGTTCCTTGGGTTCTTAAATATTACAATGTCAACTTTTTTACTGTTATTAAATATAGTATAGGTCCATTTTAAATCGGGATCACAGAGGGGGATCCAATATTTTGAGATGTACAATTTTTAACCATTTTAATTTTGTTTATATTTGATTTATCTCAATATGTAATTTATATTTTTCATTTTCATTTTTTAATATTTTTAATTATGTGAGAGGTGATTAACCTAACATAATCTCCTCCATATAATTATGTGAGAGATGGTTATTTTTCATTTCAAAATAACTTTCTTAATTTTATATAATTAATTAATTAATATTTCTAAAATTTATTATAAGGAATTAATATTTCTAATACCTTTGTTTGATATATAAAATTTATTTTTAGTAAAAAGTTTTATAGATTTCATTCCTTGAGTTGTTATTATTTTAATCTAAATAATATTTATATTAAAAAAATAATAAAAAAATTAATTTATATTAATAAAAATATGTAGAATTTTTTTTATAGGATTTTTCGTTTTTTGAGTTATTATTTTAAACTAAATAATATTTTATATTGTAAAAATAACTAGTATATATCTATATTAAATCTAGATTTATCAAGCACTGAGTGGGATATAACTTCTTGAGGTGTACATTTTTAACCTTTGGATCCCTAGAGGTACTTGATAGATCTAGGATTAAAATAGATATATGCTAGTTTACCTTATTATTTATTTATTGCCTCGAGAGGTGCTCTACAGGTGAGTATGGGGGAGATCTTGTAACGTTACATAACATTATGTAAGGTTATGTCGGCTATAAATAATAAATAAAAGAAAATTATTTTTTTCTAATTATCCTCCAAAATAAATGTCACCCACAAAAATAACACAATATGGGCGAGATGTTGTGATGTTCCTACTTAACAAAATAATAAAAAATAAAAAATAGAATTATCCTAAAAAAAAATGATGGTCGTGCACATGGTTTTAAAACCATGTGCAGGGCCTCCTAAACAACCCATGGTTTTATTGTACATCGTTTAGAAGGGCCTTGCAAATGGTTTTAAAACCATGTGCAATGCCTCCTAAACAACCAATGGTTTTATTGTACATTGTTTAGGAGGTCGTTACAAATGGTTTTAATACCATGTGTAAGGCCTCCTAAACAACCCATGGTTTTAGGAGTGCCTTGCACATGGTTTTGAAATCATATATGGGGGAGATTGTAATGTTCTTTCATAACAAAATAAAAAAATATTATCTCAGCCATAAATAGTATTAAATATTAATAATAAAATATTATATGTCAACCTTAAATAAAAATATGTGTCTTTAGTGTGAATCAAACACACCAAAGTTGATCATTGAGTGCAATACTTAAAAAGAGGTTTGCACCTCCAAAGGTTTGATTCCTCTCAGATCTTGAGAGAGCTAGGATTTGGATCTATGCTCGTTTATTTAAGTCATATGTAATTTATATTGTTCATACTTTAGTTTCTCATATTTTTTATTTATTTATGTCCATTAACATAATGTGACTAACTTGACAAGATATCCCCACACTAGGTTGGTGAGCACCTCGTGGTGCTCTAAATTTTATTTTAGTTTATGTTGATAAAATTATGTTGAATTTTTTATTATATTAAATTAAACTTAATTGTTAATTATATTTTTTTTTTTAAACTCAATTGGTTAATGTTTTGAAGAATCAAACATGATCATAAATATTAAAATTGAACACATCCAAAATTTATCATTAAAAAAAAATAAAAAATATAAGTTTTATAATTCTCATAAAATCAAATAAGTTGTGATATTAATTATAATCTTGGACTCATATAATTGGAATGAAATAATATAAGATTTATTTAGTTTTCAATTGTTCTTAATAGAACGAATTAAGATGTTATATTGTTTAATGAAGAGTTCATTATACTCTATGCACTTTACACCCACAATTAATTTCTCTAGTATGATATTGAATAAATCTACTTGTTTGGTTTTCTTTAAGAATCTACAACTAATATATTTTATAGTAACAACACAATTTGAAGTAAGTTATATAGTAATATTCAAGTTTTAGGCTTCTTTTCATAACAACATCACAATTTCAAGTAAGTCATATCAATACTATTCAAGTTGTAGCCCTAACTTTGTTAGCAACACTACATTTTTTTGGAAAATAATGCATTTGTTGTGATGTAGTCACATTTAAGAAATTAAGTTTTGGTCTTATACTTATGAGTAGATGCTTACTCAAAATTGTCCACTTACCACTTTTTGGTACATTTGTGGTGTTTAAATGTATATATAGTATCAATATGTTGTCATTTACAAGTTAAAATTGTATAAATACATAACTTATATTTTTCATTTATCATTTTGTTCACATTATGGTTGTTTCAAGTTTGAGTAACCAATACATAATTAGTCACCTTCTTGATATGTGATTTGCACTAAGTTTTAGATTTTGCACAAAGGGGAGGTGGTTGGAAAAGCATTCTAATGAGCAATCATGGTATTGTTTCTTGAGAGAAATATCTTTTGCATTTTATAGTTCGGCGCATCAATCAACAATTGTGTTGGTCATTTCGTGGATCATTTCAAATTTTTTGTTGCTTAATATTCCATCATTACTCCATTCTTGTGTTTCTCATTCACCGCCAAATCTTTGTCCATTAATATGTTATGATAAATCTCACCCTTTGTTTTCATCAAACTAAGATGGTACTATCAGCTTCACGATATAACAATGAAACAAATACACATAATGAATTCCTAAACGAATCTCCTGTTAAAGTATTCTAACTTTGCAAGATATTATAGTTGTACTGATTGTATTTCCCCTCGAGGAGATGTATGTGATGTGATTGGTCATGTAAGAGTCATTGAAAGAATCAATGTAAACCTCCAGATGTAAGTCAGGTGAATAGTACCCATGTGTCATTATAACAAATATTATTTTGGTGTCTTACTAGACAAGTTGGCCTTGTGAGTTAGACAAATTGACCCTGATAGATTTTAAGGTAAATTCAAGAGTCAAATATAAATAGGGAGGTTCTCCCTTCATTTGTACACACTTCACTCAAGAAATTTTGCAAGGGAGAGAAAGATAAGTGTGCGAGAAAGAAAGAGGAGAATATGTCTTCAGATTTTACACCGTCTTGTTCAGTTCTATAGTGATAAATTGTTGCACGGTTTTTCACCTTGTGGTTTCCCCAAGGAAAATACATCTTCTTTGTGTTACTGTGCTTGTTGTTCTTTCAGTGATCCTATTATTGTAAATTGTTTTAGAATATCATCTAAGCAATTAAGAAAACTTAACATGGTATCAAATCCACCCTAAATGGAGACACTACACATCTAGGGTTTTTTATTCTGAAAAAATCCCTCAACATATCATCGAGAAAAGAGGTCTCACTCAACTTGGCCCAAGAGGGTGCATATTTATGTGAAAATAGAACTGAATTACGAAAGGTTTCAATTTTGGACGAGACACTACTGCTGGGAAGATCTAGGGCTTCAGTTTTCTTGAGACTCCAGAATCAATCTCAAAAAAATAAGGATACAATCTATCTCTCCTTGGGAAGGCACATCTTTTCCATCACTCAAACCTACTAGTGATCTCAAATAAAATATTAAGGTTTCTCCATCAAACCATAGGTCATCGCAAAGAAGGTCCTCGAAAAGCAATATTCATCAAGTAAGTATTACTTATTCTAATTCTATTTGAAGTTTTCATTATATTAAAACATGAAAAAAAGCACCAATCTAGATGAGAAGCTTGAGGGTGTTGAAAACTTCAGAGCATGCATTGTTCATGACAATGCACCCTTGTAACCTAGGGTATCTGGTGTTACCAACTTACTAAGACACTTGCAGACAATCAGATTATGTGGAAAACTTGGTTTCTAATAGTTGATCCAAGATTTGTCTTCTCCTACTCGCTGCCTCTTCCAAAGATTCCAAGGATTCTCCAATTCACCTGCAAAGAACAAATTCTTCCAGCAATATCCTACATATATATCAATGGTTAATAAGATGCATGTTCATAATAAATAATTAAAACAATTCATAATCCATCATAACAATAATACAACAATACAAAGATTGGAAGAAGAACTTTCTTTATTAATAAACAGAGAAGGGTAAGATTACAACCCAGTTTTGAAACAAGGAATCCCCTCCAAACCAAGGACACTGAGTTATGCTGCTGTAAGATGCCTTAAGGTATACCACCAGCATAAATTTGATATTCTAAGAATGATTGATTAGCCCCATCTCAAGCCTTCTATTTATACATGGGGAAATAGAGAGGTTTCGATGGTTAAGATGGTTAAGAGAGTTGAGATAGTTATGATTAGGGACTCAACTAATCTTGACTAATCATGATTTATATTTTTTATCATTAATTTAAGGTACACGTGAGTAATAATACAGGAAATCCATGTGTGGCACGCTCCTTGATCAAAGGAAACTCATGTGTTCAATGTACACGCAGGTTGCAATGCAAACACTTGCATGTGACACGCGGGTTGCAACGCAACTACTCGCGTGTGCAACCCTAATCACCAAATAAAAATATACCAAGGTGGTGACAAGAGTATGTATCAATAGTCATGCACATATATAGTGTTTTGGCTACTTCAATCCTATTTGTCCTTTTGTGTCCCGACATATTGGATGTCGGTACTTAGACAGAGATATGCCAGGCCAGTTGGTTAAACAATAAGTTCCAATGGCTTTAAGATTGAATCTTGTTAATTTGTTAATTTTAATTAAATGTTAAAATTGAGGTTTAAACCCATGCTATAACAGAATAAAATTATTTTCCTCCGAAGGTATTACACAGTAACATCATCCACCACCGAGTAGTTGGAAGCCACCCACGCTTTAGGATTGTGGAATTTCTTTTTGAAAACGCCTTTCCTTATCGATTGAAAGTGGGGCTGATGTTTTGGTAGTCTGTTTATCTTTATGTCAGAAGTCTAAATTCATAATTCTTATCTTTGGTGTCCAGTAAGGTATGAGATACAACCATATTAATATATGACAGATTAACAAAGAAGCAGTGTGTGTTTAGTACTTATCATTTGGAAAATGGTAGAAGGTATTTTGAAGCACTCATCAAACTTCTTCTTATTTGGTAAACCCTTTTATATTATTATTTAACCATCTATTTGTTTATTGATATTTCCAACCATCTTTTAAGATCAAATTCAAGATACCTATAAGAAAAAGTTTTAACCATTTTTCTAAGTACTAAAACACAATGCACTAATTTAACTTATTTCAAGACCAACCATTCATAATTACCTCCTTAATATCCACAATAATTACCAGAAAATGTACTTCATGACAATAAAAAATCAAAGTGATTACATGTATTCTAATCTTAATAAATATATATTTTTTAAAACTCAATATTACAACAAATAATATTCGCTTAAAAAAAACATATAATTAATATAACATCTCATGAACAAACCGTATCGAGACTCAAAATTTTATTCTAGATAAAAATTATTTTTATAACGAAATGAAGGCTGATTTCAATGGTATTACATAGTAAGTACTTGAACCATAAACAAAAAAATTAATTTTATAACCAAATGAATGCTGAACGCTGAGTTGAAAGGTATTACATAGTAACTGCATCAACCATAATCACAAAAATTAATTCTATTTCAAAAAGAACTCTATTTCAATGAAGTTCTACCTGAGACAAGGCATTACATCATAATAATAATCAATCTATTGCTATTTCAAACTGAACTCTATTTCAATGGAGTTCTAACTGACTAGGCATTACATAATAATAATAATCAACCCAAGGCTGTGAAAAACTTGAATTTCATATGAAAAGCGAAGATGGAATAACCATAGTAACAGAAGCAGTTGGGTTTGAAAAGGTTGTCTTCCACTGTATGTTTTCCAAATTAAGCATCGAGACTGCTCCCCCCGTAGTCTGAATGAATGTCAAGATACTCTTTCCGTCGTACGCTGCTACAACCTCCATTGATGGAAATGGTAAACCTTCTGTAGTAAAAAGATCCCACAAAGTTCCATCGGGATTTGATTTCCATACACCACCTAAAGCAAAGGGATTCCCTCTATTGTCATGGCCGAAGATGAGAGTTAACAGATGTATTCGGCTCTTGTAAGATATGATCCCAAGAATCTCCACCCGATCTATAATCTTATTATCAAACCACCGGTGGGGTGGCCATGTTTTTCGTTGTTCATAGAACAAACCTGTGTCTAGGTTGTAACTAGCCAATAGAGAATGATAGCAAAACAATGACAACACATAGATAGTGTTGCCATCTACAGCAAAAAAGGTGCGTGACCTAAATATTCCCTTTTCGACCTCATCAGAACAAAGCCTTGAAGTCCAAGTATCTGTATAGGAATTGTACACAAGAATGTGTATTTCCCCTGTTCTCAGCTCTCCCCATACCACAACTCTAAATGCATTTTGATCGGCTCGGTCAACAACTATGTTGATAGATAGCTGCATAAACGAGGCAGCCCATATTTTTATTTTCAGAGCTAACACCAGACGAAGGTGCGAGGTTACCCGGGTGTCCGGCAGTATTAGGGTTTGGGTTGTTAATGGATTAACAACAGCTAGTCTCCCTTCTCTGCTAACAAAAAGCAGAAGACCCTCCGTAGCTCCATGCGGAATCCAGTCCCAATAGTGGCACTACGCCTTAGAAATGTACCATGTTTTTGAGTTGATGTTGAAGAAGCAAAAGCTATGAGGATTTGTGAGAGGCCTGCCGAGAACAATGCACGACTCTTGGCTTCTTTGGTCATACAGGTATTTTGAAAGTCCTTGCAGAATGAAACATGCGACGCCAATCGGTGCACATTCTCCGAGCTATCAAGAGCTTGAAGATGGACAGTCGAGCCAAAATATCATGTAGAATGGCCATTGGGAGGCGGTCAAACTGGCATTCTATTGCTCTATCGTGGATCCGTTTCTTGAGAGCAGAATCTGGTGGGTTCGGCTTTTATTTGCAGCTATCAACATGAATTCCTGGAATCTTTTGGCTACATAATGTAATTTCCTCATTACTCAATTCATGGGTTGTCCCTTGGCCTCCCAAATCTTTCTCGGTAGCCATGTTATCAGAAATATGAACCCCAAGTCTCATATGGCTTCGCCCAAATAACTCTTTCTATGTATTTTTGCAAATACTGAATCACTCATCTCTCTATTTATAAAAAAATTCTAACAAAAAAACTTTTTCATGAATCTAAACTCTAGATCTCATCTAAATCTTTGGGTAGAGGGATTCTTTGTCCCACAAACAAGGGGTCTCATACACCAATTGATGTTTTCCTTGCAGGTGACCTTAAAAATATATTATTATTATTATTATTATTATTATTATTATTATTATTATTATTATTATTAATACTATAAGAGTTCTGAAGAAAAATTCCTAAGTAATACATTGCCATTAAACATAAGGTGGTGGTTATTTCCACTTTGGGGGCTCTTGAATGTTTATGTTCCTTGGGTTCTTAAATATTATAATGTCAACTCCTTTACTGTTATTAAATATAGTATGGGTCCATTTTAAATCCGGATGATAGAGGGGAATCCAATATTTTTGGGTGTACATTTTTTAACCATTTTGATCTGCGTCAGTTCTTAAATATTACAATGTCAACTTTTTTACTGTTATTAAATATAGTATATATAGGTCCATCTTAGACCTAAATACAATTTAATTTAATAAAAATAAAAAGTTTCTCTTTTTGTTTATCTAAAGTATTTCAACTAGATCTAGGAGGTCTGGCCTTCGTGGATTGATACCGGTTTCTCTTGATTTCCACCTTTCGCTCTATTTCCATTGTCAAAATAAATAAAATTTATTTTTAGTAAAAAGTTTTATGGATTTCATTCCTTGAGTTGTTATTATTTTAAACTAAATTATATTTATATTAATAAAATTACGTAGAACTCTTTTTATAGGATTTTCATTTTTTGAGTTATTATTTTAAACTAAATGATATTTTATATTGTAAAAATAATTAGTAAAGATCTATATTAAATCTAGATCTATCAAACACTTAGTGGTATCCAATTTCTTGAGGTGTACATTTTTAACCTTTGGATCCCTAGAGGTACTTGATAGATCTAGGATCAAAATAGATATATGATAGTTTACCTTTTTATTTATTTATTGCATTGAGAGGTGCTCTACAACCCAGTATGGGGGAGATCTTGTAACGTTACAGAACATTATGTAACATTATGTCGGCTATAAATAATAAATAAAAGAATTTTTTTTTTTTATTATCCTCCAAAATAAATGTCACCCACAAAAACAACATAATATGGGGGAGATGTTGTGATGTTCCTACTTAACTAAATATTAAAAAATATAAAATTGAATTATCCTAAAAAAAATTATGGTCATGCACATGGTTTTAAAACCATGTGCAAGGCCTCCTAAACAACCCATGGTTTTATTGTAGATGGTTTAGGAGGGCCTTGCAAATGGTTATAAAACCATGTGCAAGGCCTCCTAATTAACTAATGGTTTTATTGTACATTGTTTAGGAGGTCGTTACAAATGGTTTTAAGACCATGTGTAAGGCCTCCTAAATAACCCATGGTTTTAGGAGGGCCTTGCACATAGTTTTAAAATCATGTATGGGGGAGATTGTAATGTTCTTTCCTAACAAAATAAAAAATATTATCTCGGACATAAATAGTATTAAATATTAATAATAAAATATTATATATCAACCTTAAATAAAATATGTGTTTTTTAGTGTGAATCACACACACCAAAGCTGATCATTGAGTGCAATACCTAAGAAGAGGTTTGCACCTCAAAAAGGTTGATCCCTCTTGGCGCTTGATAGAGCTAGGATTTGGATCTATGCTCGTTTATTTAAGTCATATGTAATTTATACTCTTAATATTTTATTTTTTTATATTTTTATTTATTTATGTCCATTAACATAATGTGACTAACGTGAAAGGATATCCCCGCGCTCGGTTGGTAAGCACCTCGCGGTGCTCTAAATTTTGTTTTAGTTTATGTTAATAAAATTATGTTGAAATTTTTTATTTATATTAAATTAAACTTAATTGTTAATTATATCTAATTTTTCAAAAACTCCATTAGTTAATGTTTTGAAGAATCAAACATGATCATAAATATTAAAATTGAACACATCCAAAATTTATCATTAAAAAAAATAAAAAATATAAGTTTTATAATTCTCATAAAATCAAATAAGTTGTGATATTAATTATAATCTTGGACTAATATAATTGAAATGACATAATATAATATTTATTTAGTTTTCAATTGTTCTTAATAGAACGAATTAAGATGTTATATTGTTTAACGAAGAGTTCATTATACTCTATGCACTTTACACCCACAACTAACATCTCTAGTATGATATTGAATAGATCTACTTCTTCGGTTTTCTTTAAGATTCTACAACAAATATCTTTTATAGTAACAACACAATTTGAAGTAATTCATATAGTAATCTTCAAGTTTTAGGCTTCTTTTCATAACAACATCACAATTTCAAGTAAGTCATATCAATAATATTCAAGTTGTAGCACTAACTTCGTTAGCAACACCGTATTTTTTTGGAAAATAATGCATTTGATGTGATGTAGTCACATTTAAGAAATTAAGTTTTGGTCTTATACTTATGAGTAGATGCTTACTCAAAATTGTCCACTTACCACTCTTTGAGACATTTGTGGTGTTTAAATGTATATATAGTATCAATATGTTGTCATTTACAAGTGAAAATTGCATAAATAAATAACTTATATTTTTCATTTATCATTTTGTTCGGTTTATGGTTGTTTCAAGTTTGAGTAACCAATTCATAATTATTCACCTTCTTGATATGTGATTTGCACTAAGGTTTAGATTTTGCACGAAGGGGAGGTGGTTTGACAAGCATTCTAATGAACAATCATGGTGTTGTTTCTTGAGAGAAAGATATCTTGGATTTGATAGTTTCTCGCATCAATCAACAATTGTGTTGGTCATTTCCTGGATCATTTCAAATTTTTTGTTGCATAATATTCCATCATTACTCCATTCTTGTGTTTCTCATTCACCGGCAAATCTTTGTCCATTAATATGTTATGATAAATCTCACCCTTTTTTTTCATCAAACTAAGATGGTACTATTAGCTTCATGATATAACAATGAAAGAAATACACATAATGAATCTCTAAACGAATCTCCTGTTAAAGTATTGTAACTTCACAAGATTTTCTAGTTGTACTAATAGTATTCCTCCCCGAGGAGATGTATGTGATGTGATTGGTCATGTAAGAGTCATTGAAAGAATCAATGTAAACCTACGGATGTAAGTCCGGTGAATAGTACCCATACATCATTATAACAAATATTATTTTAGTGTCTTACTAGACAAGTTGGCCTTGTTAGTTAGACAAGTTGACCCTACTAGGTTTTAAGGTCAATTAAGGAGTCAAATATAAATAGGGAGGCACTGCCTTCATTTGTACACACTTCACTCAAGAAAGTTTGCAAGGGAGAGAAAGACAAGTGCACGAGAAAGAAAGAGGAGAATATGTCTTGGGATTTTACACTGTCTCGTTCAGTTCTATAGTGAGGAAGTGTTGCACGGTTTTTTCCCTTGTGGTTTCCCCAAGGAAAATACATCTTCTTTGTGTTATTGTGCTTTTTGTTCTTTCAGTGATCCTATTATTGTAAATTGTTTTAGAATATCATCTAAGCAATTAAGAAAACCTAACATGGTATCAGATCCACCCTAAACGGAGACACTACACATCTAGGGTTTTTTATTCTCAACAAATCCCTCAACATATCATCCAGAAAAGAGGGCTCTCTCAACTCAGCCTAGGAGGGTGCATAACTATGTGAAAATAGAACTGAATTACGAAAAGTTTCAATTTTGGATGAGACACTACTGCTGGGAAGAACCAGGGCTTCATTTTTCTTAAGACTCCATCATCAATATTAGAAAAATAAAGATACCGTCTACCTCTCTTTTGGAAGGCACATATTTTCCATCAACTAAAAAAATTAAGGTTTCTCTATCAAACCGTAGGTCATCCCAAAGAAGGTCCACCAAAAGCAATATTCATCAAGTAGGTATTAATTATTCTAATTCCATTTGAAGTTTTCATTCTATTAAAACATGACAAAAAGCACCAATCTAGATGAGAAGCTTGAGGGTGTTGAAAACTTCAGAGCGTGTTTTGTTCACGACAATGCACCCTTGTAACCTAGGGTCTTTGGGGTTACAAACTTACTAAGACACTTGTAGACAATGAGATTATGTAGAAATTGAAATAGGAATAGGAAGGAGACTTGGAAAACTTGGTTTCTCACAGTTGATCCAAGATTTTTCTTCTCCTACTATTTGCCTCTTCCAAAGATTCAAGGGCTTCTCTAATTCACCTGTAAAGAACAAATTCTTCCAGAAATATCTTGTATATATGTCAATGGTTAATAAGATGCATGTTCATAATAAATAATTAAAAAAATTCATAATCCATCATAACAATAATGCAACAATACAAAGATTGGAAGAAGAACTTTCTTTATTAATAAACAGAGAAAGGTAAGATTACAACCCAGTTCTGAAACAAGGACTCCTTTCCAAACCAAGGACACTGAGTTCTGCTGCTCTAAGATTCCCGAAGGTATACCACCAGCATAAATTTGATATTCTAATAATTATTGATTAGCCCCATCTCAAGCCTTCTATTTATACCTAGGTAAATAGAGAGGTTTCGATGGTTAAGATGGTTAAGAGAGTTGAGAAAGTTATGATTAGGGACTCAACTGATCTCGACTAATCATGATTCATATTTTTTATAATTAATTTAAGGTACACATGAGTACTATTATAGGAAATCCACATGTGGCATGCTCCTTGCTCGAAGGAAACTCATGTGTTCAATGTACACACGGGTTGCAATACACACACTCACATGTGACACGCAAGTTGCAATGCAACTACTCACGTGTGCAACCCTAATCACCAAATAAAAATATATGAAGGTGCTCAGGAGAGTATGTATCAATAGTCATGCACATATATAGTGTTTTGGCTACTTCAATCCTATTTGTCCTTTTGTGTCCTGACATATTGGATGTCGGTACTTAGACAGAGAAGTGTCATTTTGTTTGATCGTACATGCCCCCTAGTGTGTGAGGTCAGAGGGAAGTGATGGATGAAATACATTACAATCTTTAATCTTGGAGAACGCAAGTGTCTAAGGTAGCAGAGGAAGTACCTGAAACAAATACATATCAATGTCATATACAAAAACATATATGAGGATGTCATGTTCAATATAATGGAACACTAGCTCCTTTATAATATTTGATTACATGATGCGATACATGTACAAGACCACATATATTACAAAGGTGGATCAAAGCCACAATATACAATGATGAGTCTCCAAAATATGGAAAATGTGTGGTTGAACATAACACAATCTTGTGCAACTTAGGTTATAGAGGTGAAACGAAGGTCTTCATCGAAATCCAAAGGAATGAGTACAATCGATGCCATGTGAATAGATGTGTTTAAGTTGAAAAGGGGAGGAATTCAACATAATGTCAGAAAATAGGTGAGACTGGAAACTGAAGCAAAGGAGTTCACCAATAACGATAATGAATCCTAAAGTACCATCGTCAAAAATATAGGTCTTCATCTTCACGAAGTGCTATGGAGAAACCGTATCTGATTGGTCGGTTAATAGTCAAATCCAACTTTCATGTTGAATGATAAATAAGAATAATATATTAGATGATGAATAATAATTACAAATGAAACTCGCCTTTATAGGCTTGAGCATGTAGAATGAAAGGTTATGTACCCGTTCATAAAATAATTAACTAATTTAATTAATATTGTATTTTATATTTGTTACATTGCCACTGATTTTAAGGGAGATTTGTCCCCAAACCGATCAAAAGAGTGACTAGGAATCGAATACGGGAAGGGAAACACAAGTAATACTCATATAGGATAATGATGGAATAAGGATAATAGTCAGATGAAGGGATAGATCCTTGAACAGTGAGCACGACAAAGAGATGACCCAAGGAAGCTTTTAACATGTAGATAAGACAACTAGACTCATTTGTCGTGTAGAAGACATGATCAGATTACCCATGTATAAAATACAAGTGGAGTAAGAAACTAGCTGAGCTGAAAGTGTAAATTGGAACATGAGTATCAGAAGCTTCAGAGAGTGCTATGTTCAAGGAGGACATGTTTCCACTATTTATAACCCAAAGAGAGTACTTCTTCCTTATCTTTCCTCTTGAATTTTAAGAAGTCTAGGAAAGTAAACTCAGGTTTCTCTTCATTTTTGACAAGCTTGAATAGGAGAGAGAATAATGCTTGATAATGTTACTAATTCATAGATTTTACGAGCCCGAACTAGTACATGCTTGTTGGTTTTTTCATATTTTGAGAATCTGAAAAATCTGAAGAATACTCTAGGGGGGGTGTCTTTTTGTACAATTTAGTCTCATGAGACCGGAAAAGTATAAAAAAATCCACATAAGAACTCTCTTAGCTTCCAAAGAAGTAAGTCTCACCTTTTTGTACTTAGTTAGGAAAGTTCAAAAAAGGTTAAATTACCACCTACCCAATGCTCCTTCAAAAGCGGCATAGAGATTGAGTTTTACGAGTGTGAAGGAAGGCAATATCACTCAGAAAGATCCATTTGATTATGAGCAATGGGGCTTACAACCGTAAAATTGATGTTTTGTTCTTGATTTTTGCAAGCATGACAAAGACATAAAGTATGATCAAAATCTTTTTCATGTTTAGGTCTAGA
Organism: Pseudotsuga menziesii; assembly: GCA_001517045.1. Classification (NCBI taxonomy): domain Eukaryota; kingdom Viridiplantae; phylum Streptophyta; class Pinopsida; order Pinales; family Pinaceae; genus Pseudotsuga; species Pseudotsuga menziesii. The sequence goes on along the minus strand of LPNX011030279.1, from coordinate 82,331 downwards.
GCACAAAAAAGAGAAAACTGAGCTCATATTGGTGGTTTGTTTTCTATAAGTTTAGTATCTCATGTCTGAAAAAGTGAGAAACCTATACCTAATAATACTCTTGTCAATTCTGAAGAAAAGAGAGTGATCCTTTTTTGTATTATTCCACATAGTTCGAAAAAAGCAATAAACTACCACAAATGTAGATGCCCGTTCACATATTCTTAACAAGATTGAACATACAAGTTTACTCAGTAGTTAAGTCTATTTTGTAGAGTCAGACTTGAGCCTAAAGAAAATCCATAAGGGTTGGGAGCCTTATAAAAAGGGATAGCTTGTAAAAGGAGACCAAAATGAGGCTCAATTTGTTGTGACAAATAGCTAGGAAGGCTTGCACAAACCTATGACAAATGCGGCATGAGTATGAAAAGACAAAAAAGTGCTCTAAACTAGGTTACTCACGGAAAGGGGGCCCTATCCATGGAAGAACAATGATGTAGGCGACGTAAAAATGGTTAAACAATGATAGTCCGTGGTTAAAGAGGTAATCCTACGGTTAAAAATGGATAAAGTATAGATGCAAAAGTACATGTCAAAGTCCCAAATCCTACCCTATATGATTGGATAACGAATTTTTAAAGACTTTGAACCTGTTGCATTGAGAAAAAAGAGATGGTATCAGTTCATTCATAGAAAATAATTTTTAAACTATAGACTATAGGTTCAAAATTTTGAAATTTTTCTATATATAGTTCAAAAATAGAATCAAAACATAACATTTCATATTTTTACCCAATTTAGCAATATTTTACCTCTGACATGGATTTCTCCGCAAGAACAAACCGGTGGACGATTTCAAAATTCACAAGTGTACAGTTGGTTATATTTCCCCTCTCCTTCATTCCAACTATTCTAATTTTCATTTTGATGCAAAAATTTTATGTTTTGGGCCTGCCCTAGGAAGGTTGCACGGTACATGTGGGTATGCAACTAATATAGTTGTGTACATGTGTTATACATGCAACCTACCCGAAGGAAACTCATGTGTATTGTGTGACATAGAAAATTTTATGTTATGGCCAAAATTGAAAGAAGTGGATGGTTTCTAATGATCAATGGTGGTCAATTGGGCAGGATCAACATGGTTTTAGACTGGAGGGAACGAGAGCATGAGGATATGGACTGAGATGCTCTCCACGATGCCCTGAATTTTCATGCATTACGACAAGGTGGTAAACTAAAGTTCTTCTGCACATATCCAATGAGGGCCAATGTCCACTTGCTTGAGCATTTGATTTGCTCTTGGTATCACAACCTCATAGATTTTTATCTTCAAGGTGAGATCTTAGAGATAAATGTGGAAGATATGTATTTCATTATAGGTTTGTCTCGCAGTGGTATGCATGTTAACCTTGAGGCTACTGGTAGGGGTGGTGACCCTATGAGTGTCCAAGATTACGTCAACACCTAATGCACACCAAGTATTCAAAATAATGGATCATACATCCCAGTTGTTCATATTACTAGATTCCAACTGGAGCTAGTGGTAAGTACCATAGTGTGGGTTGCAGGATCTTCTCCAATACATCTCACCACTTGGAATCAAATAAGAGTTGTTGTGGAGTGTATACAGGGTACTATTTTTTATTGGTGCTCGAGAATGATCCTGATCATGAGGAAGAAACTCTCTCACTATAAGAGAGGACACCGCAAGAATTTTGGGTATTCTAGAATATTGGAGGCATTGTTGTTTGAGAGATTTCATGCTGTTATCCATGCAGTGCCGCTACCATCATTTTCTCCTCGTCATCCTAGACTGACCACGTGGGGATAGGTATTCCTCCATAAAGGAGGCAGGGGATCTATCGAGAGTGTATATGATGATGAGTTATACATGTGGTGAGAGCAATAGTTACCGACACTTGAGAAGTTTCCTTACTCTTGACTAGATTTCTAAGGAGACAATGATCTTGTCCTCCGTGAGGGGGAGTATGGGGAGAGCTAGGTATTTTTCTTTTATGTTTTTAAAATTTTATGAATTTTTATCATAAAATTATATACATATGTATAAGAGCTCTAATCCACTTTAAATGATTTTGAAATGCATATATTCAACCTGTATGCCCCGATGGGCACCCCGGGATGTTTGTGCAACCCATATAGGATGGGGATCAAGGGATACTTAGAGTTCTCGAGGGAAATTTTTCCAGGATAACCCAAGGAATTTCTACTACACGGATTGAGCAAATTCCTATTGTCATGCAACGATTTGTAGTTGGGACTCTAGCCATCTGGATACACCTCATGAGGAGGGTAGCTAGGGTCATTTGATTTTATAGGGAGGCCAAAGGGGCCGCTGCAACTAATGATGTTGATGATAAGGCCTATACTTATAGGCATTTTTATGGATTGTGATCCAAATTTTTGTATAGTTATACAGTTGTGATTGGATCTTAGGATAAAAAAATTGACCTATCTATGGAAAGATTTATATATATATATATATATATCATGATTATTTACATGTGTTCCAAATGTATCCATTGTGTGTGTTTTACAAAATATGTGTTACGTTCCAATCTAGAATGTAGTTCGCATATGCATTAGTTAATGTATTTTTATTTCATGAAATGTGATTAAATGAAATATAATCAAAATTTCTTTCAAGTAATCTAACCTACAAAAACTGACACAACAAGGAGGTAGGGTTTCATACCTGATAAGCTCCGTTGAGTTGGGAAACCACAAGTTAAGAGTCAAGTATGACTTCCAGCTAGGTGATTCCATGTGATAAGGAATCACATAACAACTAAATAACATCCTTGTACTCAACCACATTATTGGTATCAGGGCTTACGCAAGCACCTCCAGAGGCAACTAGCTGTGCTGAGGGGGAATAGATAACCCATGCAGCTGAAGCCATGTTGCAAGAATGACGACTAGAGCCATCGACAAAACCTATGAACCACTTAGCTGACATCTGTAACAATCACTAGATGATATAAGAAACACTAAATAGGTAACTATTGTACATAGAAATTACATATAATAAAAATACAGGAAAATGCACTAATCCTAGGCATAGTACTTCTTCATGTAGATCCCATTTCTAGGCTTAGGTATCTTATTTACACCAAAATCAGTTAATCGATATGCCCCTTTCTTCAAAACCTTCGACACAATGTAGGGTCCTAACCACATGGACTTGAACTTTCCTGCCCCTAGGGGTTCTTTGTCCTAATCCCAGAGAAATACAAGCTTCCCTTCAAAGAAAATTTTAGGATTGACCGATTTATCATATTGGTTTTTAACCCTATTCTTATGAGATTCATTTTTTGTTAATGCATCTCTTTGTTATTCATCTATATTTTCCAAATGTAGAAAACATTCTTCTAATTTAGTCGTGTCAGGGAGTACATGAATGGAAATTTTAAGCGATGGAATTTCACATTCAACCGGAGTGACTGCTTCCACCCGGTGAATGAGTTCAAAAGTGAGAAACCTGTGGCAGTCTTGACATTAGTCCAGTATGCCCAAAGTGCAGGATATAGCATAATGTGCCAATATGATCATGCTGCATTGATGGTATGCTTGAGGATTGTCTTTAAGGTCTTATTGACTACCTCTACTTGACCATTCACTTGTAGGTAGAAGGAAGATGAGTGATATTGCTTAAACCCTAGCATAACAGTCAATTCAGTCATCATGCTATTCTGAAAGTGACTTCCATGTTTAGTGAAAATATCCTTTAGAATACTGAAGCAAGTAATGATATGGTTGAAAACAAAGAAAGTTATAGTTTCCTCATTAGTGTTAAAGGTAGACATTGCCTCTCCCCATTTAATAAAATAATTGACATCAACAATGATATATTTGTGCCCCCCAGTCGAAACTAGGTTACACATCATGTAATCCACCCCGCACTTAGTGAAGGGGCCCACTACGATGACTGGAAACAACGAAGCAGGATGTGACCACATTTTCCTAGTTTAGAGCTGACAAGGATGACAATGCTTCACATCCTCCATAAAATCCTTAAATATGATGGGCCAGAAATAGCCGACACGTAAGATATTCTGGGCCATTGCTAAGCCAAATAAATGAACCCCACACACTCCACTATGGTAATCATTTAGGACACACTCGACCTCCTTGTGGGTGAGGCATCGATGCAAAATAGAGTCTACCTCTCTACAGTATAAAGTATCCTTGATGATAAGGTAAGTTTTCGCATGTATGCGCAGTTTACATCGCTCTTCCCTCGAGAAGGACATAGGACACTTTAAAGTCTCGAGATAGATAAATATATATCCATACCAAGGATCATAGGTGGCGATAAAAAAGATATACTCATCTGGGAATGAGTCTTCGTCAACCACTACATTCTCTTTCATAGGAAATTATGAAATAATATTTGTAAAAGCTAAGGACTTTCTAGATTTGGCAGATTGAAAATCCAAGTCAAATTCTTGGAGAATGACTATCCATTTATTGAATTTTCCCCTGATTATGTGTCAAATAAAAACACACTGAAAGGGATAAACATCTTCCACTACTATAGTGGTCCTCAGTAGGATGTAGTGGCGTAACCTATGCACAGCTTAAATAGATTCTAAAAATAACTTCTCGACATGGGAGTATCGAAGTTCAAGACCAGATAATGCATGACTGAGATAATAGAAAACATGCTCTTGGATCTTGTCATCTTCCTGAACCAATACTACCCCAATGGTCAACTTCGACGTAACCAGATACAATATAAAGTTGTGAGAGTAATCTGGTGGACGTAACAAAGGAGCCGATAGCAAAGCTTTCTTCAATGCCTCGAAACCAAGTTGTGTGGTTTCATCCCATACAAATGGAGGGTCATGCTTCAACAAGAACCTGAAACCCTTAGTGATATTGGCATATTTAACAATAAAACGTCGAAGGAAGTTAGATTTTGCTTGTAGGCTCTGAAGTTTTCTGATAGAACAAGGAGGAGGCATATTTACAATGGCCTCTACTTTCAAAGGATCCACCTTAATACCTTTTTTTAATACAATGATCCTAATTATCTGCCCCGACTCAATGCAGAAAACACACTTGTGGGGATTGAATCATATTTTTTAATGCTTGCATTGTTTGAAAAATAAGCGAAGGTGATTTGGATGACCGATCCTGTTACGAGAATGAGAAGACAGATCATCTAGGTATGACTTCACAATGGTCTTAATGTTATGGAAGGAAACATTCTTTTCCCGTTGAAAGGTAGCCCCTGCATTTTTCAATCCAAAGGGAATTTTTCTATACGTGAAGGTATCCCATCGACAAATAAAATCTATTTTATGTTGGTCTTCTGGCTTCATTTGAATTTGATTGTATCTAGAAAAACCATCCATAAATGAAAAAACTTCACTCCCCACACACGCATCAATTATTTTATTTATAAAGGGTGTGGGGCAATTGTCCTTGGGACATTCTTTGTTTCAATCATGAAAATATGTACATACATGTATTTTCCCTTGCTTCTTATCAACAAGAACATGATTGGATAACAATTATGTCAAAGCAATCAGGTAGATGAAACCAACTTTCAGCAAATCTCCCACATCAACCTTAACAGCTGCTACTTTTCGTGGATTAATAGGTCTAAGTTTTTGTCAAACTGGTTTAGCAATAGGGTAGGTTCAGATTTCATGTTCGACAAGCAATGTATCAATTCCCAGCATCTCCTCATATGACCAAGAAAACACATTGCGAAACTCCTTAAATAAGGCAGTATAGATAGCAATCTCCTACGGATAGCAGTTTGCACAGATATGTACATTTTCGATGATGTCAAGGTTTGAAAAGATGTTGATAGGGATAGTAATAGAAATTTTTTCTATATTCACCTGAGCAAAAATTCCCTCCCTTGGAAAGGGATTAATCGACAGATCAAGATCTTATGCTAGTCTCACATGGAACTCCTGGTTCTCAAGAGTCTACTCAGCTCTGGAAGGAAGTAGGTTCTATGGTAAAGATCTTCACATATATTATCTTTCCCACTCATGGCTTCCAATATGGTTTCATCCGAAGGAAAAACAATGTCTAAGAAGTCATTAGAATATAAAGAGTTCTCTACCCAAGTAGGCAGATAAGCTTCGTTTGACTCCTCTACGACTGTAGAAGGAGTCGCAATAGGATGGATAGTGGTGTTAACAATATCTTGGTAAGCCACTTCCACTATAGACAAGGGCACATGAGGTTCGTAACAGGAATAAAGGACCCAAGGATCCATTATATAGACAATCCTAGCGATATAATTTCGTACAATGGTAGAATCAAGATAATTTATAGGGGCTGGGATATAAAATGTGCCCATTAACGATGAATACATACCAAACACCAAGCTGTCATTAACTAGTTTGACATGATCAACCAATGGTACAATCGACTCATTAGTTTCCAAATGGCCCTTCCGAGTGAAACTGGGTTGGTCAATAGTAACCAACTTCCCTTCATGTGGAAACACTACCACCTGAAGAACGGCCGAGGAAATCGCACACATAGCGTAAGTCCATATTCTCCCCAAAAGTAGGCTATAGTCTAGTGGAGCATCAAACAACTCCACTTCAACACCCACTGCATTCCTTGCTAACTTAATCTGAAAATATGGTAGGATACCATGAGGAATAAAAGACCATTTGTCAAAAGTACTAAGTAAGGTGCTCGATGGAACTAGCTCTAGGGAGCCTAAATCCTTCAAGAAAGAAGGAGACATCGCACATGTGGAAGCACCTTCATTAACAATTGTATTTCCAATGGTTTTACCACCATGAATGACATCTATTGATAAAGACACATGATACAGTAGGTGCATATTGATATTTGCAAGATTAAATTTTTCCATCAGACTTGAGGAATCCATACTTGCTAAAGATGCTAAAAGGGAATCCTGCTAATTAGGAAAACTATGAAGAAATTCCAATGTGGGCATTGCACAAGGAGTTTGGGCCAAATATTCCACCACAGAGTAACTAGAAGCATCCCTAGAGTTTGGATTGTGAAATTCTTTTTTAAAGACACCTTTCGGTATATTAGGCATCGGTTCGACAGGTTTCTCGATCGTGAGAGGGTTATAGGTTTCACGAACAGACTTACCCCTCTTAGGAGCCTCTATTTCATAATTCTTATTTCTCATCTAGAGCAAGGAACTAGATTGTGCCATGTTGATATAACTTTGGTCATGCGGAGCACTAGAAATGCTCCTGGCTACATTAGAAACTAAAAATCCATTATGTCCTAGACTGAGCATTTATCAAATCCATCTGTTGGGCCTTCAGGATGGCCTCTTCTTTAGTGGTCACCCTCGAAGTGGATACATCCTTATATATATAAGTAAACACATATTTTAGGAACTGCTCTAGCAAGAACTCGGGGGAATGGTGGCTTTAATGAGCCTCTTCTGTCTTCACCACTCTTGGATATGATCTGAGATATGCATGGCTTTATCTTTCCAGAAGGTAGATGATAAATCTGTGTCGGCATCATACCAGAAAGGAAGCTGGAATTGGTGAAGGAACATATTCGCTAAGTCCAAAAAAATGTCAAACACAGTAGAGGGAAATTCAATATACCACTTTACTGCCACACTAGTCAATGTTCTTTGGAAAAGCCTCAACCAAGCAGTGTTGTCATTCAGTGAGTTTGAAGAGCATGAGAAGTGAAAAGTGGTGATATGGGAACCTAGATCTTCGCCATCTTTTCCCTCAAACTTGGGAATTTCCTAGGGTAGTTTGTTAGGAACAAGCGGCTAAGTGGCACTATGCCTCATCAGGTCATTTATTAACTTAGAAAAATATCACAAGTTTAAAGTTTCTAGGAAAGGAAATTTAGGCCGAATAAAAGCTTGAAAAGCTGGTGTCTGGAGGTAGAGGGTCCTGCCTCATGGTTCTCAAATGTAAAGGTGGGGTTTCCCCTAGCCACCGATTATGAACCAGTTGGACTAGTTTTAAATGGATTCCCCCCATTAGCTAGTGGATTACTTGTGTGCAATGTAGTGTAAGTGGTTTGAGCTACTCCAGATGAAACTGGAGTATGAAATATAGGAGCAAGTATCCCTCCGCTGAAAAGCAAAAAGCAAGAGCTTATGAATGGGGCTGAAACTAGTGTCTAGAAACCTTAACCATATGAGTTTGTGTTTCCAAACTGTATCCCCACATATGTAGGTGTAGGACCAGCATAAGGAGTGGATGGGGGAATATGCCCCCCATTCCATACGAAACCATGGAAAAATGAAGAGGATCCAATAGGACCACTCTGCGTAGTATGCATGAAAGAGGGGGAAGAAAAAGATGCACTGTGAATCGTAGTGACCACCCCAGTAGAAAATCCTACTACATTCAAGGAATCTGGTGGTTGAACCACCCGACTACTTGGTGATACAGGTTTAGAATTTTTATTTGTTCTCGAAGCACCAACTGGGGGAGGTGGCACTCCTTCACCCAAAATAGCTAAAGTGGGGATAGAAATACCCTCCCCATATATAGCCATGAATCTACTCACAGGAACACCAATCACAGGTGAAGTAAAATGAATAACTTGGACGATCACATGATCATTTAATTCAGTAAGAGGCGGGTTAAAGTTCCTTGCAAACTCATCAGCCTGAAAGTATTTAATCTCTATTGCATTTGTATCAACCTGATTAATCCTAATTTCTAGTTCACCTAGAACTTCGCTATCTCCTACCGGTTCAAATGAACCATCAATACCTAATATTTGCCTTTGAGGGGGCAGTGGAGGCTCCACTAGGATAACTAGAGGAAGGTCTTGCAAAATTCTTGACCTTTTGAGCAGTTGATCCTCCACATCTACAAATTGAATCTTCACACACCTAAAGGCCGACTAAGCATAGACAAACCACACAACACTCAGTAAAAAAATTCTTAAAACATAAACATACAAAAAGGTATAAGATATGCTTTCCAAAACAAAAATTATAGAATATTACTTGGAATCCCTATAGATGTTCTTAGGAATAAGTAGAGGAATCACCCAATCACCTTCCCACACCTTCTATCAGGGTTACCTTCCAAGCCCATCCAAGGTAGACCATAAATAGCCTTCCAATATATGTGTGTATGAACACTAATGTCAAAGAGACTAAATGCTACTGCAAATACATTGAGATTTTGGGGGGACAGTCGCAATCTTGATTCATACACATGGCCAGGGTAGCAATGTCGAAAACCCTATCAACACCGGCACCACACGGGGCCCAAGACGTGGTATTGGAAGAAGTCCTCAGATGCATAAAAATCTTGGTCTACGCTCAAACAAGCAATCAAAGGGTTACCTCCTTAGTCCAGGTCCTCATGCGGCCTCGTGATTCACTCTTGTGCGAGAGAAGATTCCTAGAAACACTCAATATAGAGGAGGATTTACCTAGTGATTGACCAACTACATCTAGCCTAAGCTAGTCCATGTATGAACCTAGAAAAGAGAAACTTACTAATAATTTTTAATTATGTTTCTCTTTTTAATAGGTTGTTTTTAGTGAGAGGCAGTGGTGTGAAACTTGTATGGTGTTATGGTATCAGCAAAAGAAAGCAAAAATGATGTCTAAAAGTAAAATTTCAAAGCAAATTGCAACTACTAAGACAACGTTTTCTTTTCTTTTTGTAAATGAAAGCTAATGAATTTAAAACTAAGTATGACAAACTACAATACTTTTTAAGAATTTTTGAATTTTTCCTTCAAAAATAGTGAAAAGAAATACTAAATGCAGCTTAATGCAAAAGTAAAAATAAATAAAAATTGTCTTTTCTTTTAAAAAAAATTCAAAAATTACAATGCAACCGAATGCAAAACTTGAGAAAATTTGACTAATCTAAGCATATAGTAGTGAAATGAGGCAAAAGGATCCCAATGTAACCTACTTCAACCAAAAAGAAGAATCCTAGATAAAACTTTGACTTGGAGGAACTATCAAACTTACCACCTCACTAGATCCACAAAAAGAAGAGTGACAAGCTCAAACTACGAGCAACAGTACAGAGCATAAAGCATTCAAGGACTTTATCACTGACCTAGAAAACAAGCACCCAAACTTACAAACCAAGCAGGAGGACCACCAACACTCACCAATGAAAGAAAATAAAACACAAAGGCTCAAGGACTTGAAGAAATCAAATGAAATATGTGACGTACAGACCTCAGACTAACATAGTCATGTCATAAGTAGAACCCTCTCAAGCAATCAAAAATCCATAAGACAAGAACAAGAAAACCCTACTGAAAACAAATAATTCTACAAGAAACTCGTGACTAACTATACAAATAGCTCGCGTATGACACGCGACTATCTAGACTGCAACCCACGTGTACAAGGTCAAACTCCTTGTGCGATGTCTGCACTGGAATTGCTTCATCGCACAGGGAGTTTGGGCCAAAACTAGCAAAAGGATCTTGAAAATGTCAAACCATGAACAAAAGGAAAAATAAGAAAAATCACACCTAGAATCAAACAAAAAAAATACTGGTAAGGGAATGTAAAGAACGAATTTATAGCAGGTTGGACTTCCCAGCGAAGTCACCATTTCTGTTGTTCAGGACAATGTACCCTTGAAACCTAGGGTCTATGGGATTACCAACTTACTAATACACTTGCACACAATCATCTTATGTAGAAATTGAAATAGGAATAGGAAGAAGACTTGGAAAACATGGTTTATGATGATTGATCCAAGCTTTGTCTTCTCCTGCTTTTAGTCTCTTCCAAATATTCCAGGGATTCTCTAATTCACCTACAAAGAACAAATTCTTCCAGCAATATTTTGCATATATATAACTGGTTAATATGATGTATTTTGATAATAAATAATTAAAACAATTTATAATCCATCATATACAAGAATGCAACAATACAAAGATTTGAAGAACTTTCTTTATTATAAACAGAGAATGGTGAGATTACAACCCAACTTCTTAAACAAGGACTCCTCTACAAACCAAGGACATACCACCAGCATAAATTTTCTCTTCTAGGAATGATTGATTAGCCCCATCCCAAGACTTCTATTTATACATGGGGAAATAGAGAGGTTTCGATGGTTAAGATGGTTGAGATAGTTATGATTAGGGACTCAACTAATCTCGAATAGTCATGATTTATATTTTTTATCATTAATTTAAGGTACATGTGAGTATTAACATAAGAAATTCACGTGTGACACGCTACTTTCTCAAATTAAACTGGCGTGTTCAATGTACACACATGTTGCAATACAAACACTCACGTGTGACATGTGGGTTGCAATGCAAATACTCACGTGTGCAACCCTAATCACAAAATAAAAATATATGAAGTTGGTCAGGATATTATGTATCAACAGTCATGCACATATATAGTGTTTTGGATACTTCAATCCTATTTGTCCTTTTGTGTCTCGACATATTGGGCATCGGTACTCGGACGGTGAAGTGACATTTCGGTTGTTAAAAACATGGAAGTATTCGATCATGCTCATCCTAGAAGAAAATGATCTAGAATTATTTATAAAGGATAAATTTGTAGAATGAGAAGGAGATGAAGCTCATGCCAAATACAAGAAGAGTATGATCAAGGCTAAGAGGATAATAGACGACTCCATGAAATATAACTTGATTCCTCAAGTATCTTTAGGGAGTACACCAAAAGAAACGTTTGATGCTCTATCCAACATATTTAATGTAACAAATATTAATAGAAATATTACCTTCAGGAATGACCTCAAAATTTTAAAGACTCAAAATTCAGAAACCATGCAATCATACTTCACACGAGTATCTCAAATCAAGGAGCAGTTTGAAGTTCTTGGTGATATGGTTGAAGAAGTAGAAATTGTAATGACCACCTTGAATGGTATTCTAAGAGATCAAGAATTCTTTATTTGAGGAATATGTTCAAGAAGAAGAAATAATAAAAACCATAGAAGAGAAGCTAAATGAAAATGAGGATCAAGCTTTGGAAGTCCATACCAAAAGCAAGAACAATAGGAAGAGTTATGACTATCCTCCTAGAAAATTTCAAGGGTTTAAGAATTACAAGAAAGAATTCTCAAATTATGAATGTTTCACTTGTCACAAGATGGGACACGTTGCTATAAATTATCCCATGAATAAAGAACAAGTCAAGAACACGACCACAATATTCTAGGCCAATGTTGCTGAAGACAATGAAAGAACTAAGGAGAATGAAGTTTCATGCAAAGAATATGTCTTCACCTCTACATTCACAGATTCAGTCTCACCAGGGAATGACAGTTGGCTAGTAGATAGTGGTGCCTCCAAACACATGGCATGTTACAAGGAAGCACTCTCATGTCTTATACAAAATCAGTCCCCACAAAAGGTAATGCTTGTAGATGATTATCAATATCCCATCAAAGAAATGGGAGAAGCCTCCTATAAGTTGGACTCTCGAAAGTCCATGAAGATGAAGGATGTCATGTATGTCCCAAGATTAAAGAAGACTCTCCTTTCTGTCTCATCCTTAGATAAGAAAGGTTTCAGATTTGATTTTGTAGACAGCGAAGACCTCATATAGACAAAAGGAAAAACTATATATAATGCAGTAGTGATTGGAGTTGAAGAAGGAGGACACTACAAATTAAAGGGGCATGTATATTAAACATTAATGACTCATACCATAAGCCCGTGTGATATATGACACATAAGAATTACTCATGTACATTACAAAGCATTGGAAATTGTGAGCAACGTTGTGATAGTTATACCAGAGATTCAGATAAATCATGAAGGGATGTGCCAAGGATGTGCATAAGGAAAGAACACTAAGAACCTGCTGGGTGCTAGAAATTCCCTTTTTGCCTAATCTTATTTATCCCCTTTTCCCTAATTTTCCCTCTGATTTATAACCAAGTCATTACCTTTCCCAAAGAACAAGCATGGATTTGAAAGGTATAGTTCATTATTTATCTCTTTCACCAATGTTTCATATTGATTATGGTTATGATATTTATCTTTGAATTGCGTTGACATGTAATTGGTTTTATAAGTAAAGTTTAGAATCTCCAGGTGCAGCAACTCTCTAGACTTGAGAGGTAAATAATTATTGGCATCAGTTTCCTTTTTACGATCCAGTCGAAGTCGTTGATGAGATAACCACAAATGTCCTTCCATGTAGCTAGCTGAAATTGCCCAAGAGTCTTTCTTCATCATCTAGAATACGTTTGGCTTTTGAATAGTTCATATTAAAAGTTCATTCATGATTATGAACTAATTCCATGTAATGTAATAATAGTTGTAACTATTTTTGTTTTATTTGGTAGCCTGAATATCATAGATATTCATGGCTTCCTGATATTAGTGGATCTGAACTACTTCATCCCTGTATAAGTATGACCAGGAAACTAGAGCGAGGGGGTTGGCAATATTGTAGAAGGATTGTAGCAAGAGGATACTGTAACTGTACTTTGCTCATTTTAATAAAGGAGCAACAATTCTCAATATCTTCATGTTGTATATTTCATTAAGCCTTTACCAACAGCTCTTTTTGAAGGTCAAGTCCCACCTTTTTACAAAGTTGTTGGTATTAGCAGATGTTGTAGTTTTACTTATTTTATCTTGGTGTGGAATTTCAGCTGAATGCATTATTAGATGGTTGTGACAATATTTATTATATAATTGCATTGATATACTTTCTTTTGGTTTGCTGCAATAATGTGGCATGAACAGTCGATTGTGTAGAATATCTTTTCTATTTATGAAAAGTGTGCTAATTAAGTATATGTGTTACAGTCACGCTCAACTCCTGCGTCTTGTTGTCATTTATGTTTCTTAGATTTCACTAAATTAGATAGATAATTATTTTTGTGAATTGGTTGCTTTATCAATGGTTTGTGATTGTCTTGATTTGGTAATTTGCGATTTAACTTCTTGCAAAAGAAATTCTAGTTAATTCATTCTTAGATCAGTAATTGTAGAATGTGTACGATAGGAATCAAGAATCCTTTGATTTACTAGATTGATAATTAAGATTGGTTTTCGTAGATAAGTTAGTTGACTGAGAATTTATTAGCATTGAATGATCTGCATTTCATTAATCAAGTACTGAATTGTTTATGCATATATTTTACTTAGTTACCTTTGAAATAACCAGACTTTCGTGGGTCAAAAATTTATATTGAGCAGTTTGCTTGTTACTAAAATTAATGAGCATATAGAGTGATCAACATTTTTGCGTCATTGTTAGGGAAGGTAATTGGTAGACATATATCGTAGTTGATTGGTTCAATTTCTTTAGCAATTTTTATTTGCAGGGTTACAGGGACGATAAGATGTAGTGAAGAGCTACGCGTCCTTCAGCACACCGAACATGTTCCTACCCTGATGATCATGTATGATTATTTAATCTTTTATGAATACAAGAAGAACTCAATGGGAAACCCCCAAAATCACTAACTTTGTAGGTGGAGGAGTTCGCCACTCAACCCACACCTAGGAAGAAGAAAATTTATTGATGATTCTTCTACTGGAGCCTTATATCGAAGATCATCTTCCGTAAGGAGAAGCCATGTTACTTCTAGGTTGGATTCATTTGTATCAGTTGTGGAGAGACCACTAGGTGATATAAATCCATATGGTAGCCCTAAGCTGACTCCATAGGAGAGGGGAAGTTCTGTGGGGGCAGATGAACTAGACAAGGTCTATCAAAGCAATGGGTAGGAGGTTACTAAACAAGAGTGGTTGTGGTTTTGACAAGAATTCAAAGATCATAAGAAGCAATAAGAGTGAGAGGAAGAGGAAATCATGAATAACGAATGTCACCATGAAGATCGTGAAGAAGTAGTGGGGGGAAATGATAACGACAATGGAAACAATCAACATGCAGAGACAGTTTCTATGCTTCATTTCCCTATTCGATAGACAACTAGACAAGCGCCCAGGAAAAATATTTCACCTTCAGTACTACTGAAATTCCATGGTAAGTATTCTGAAGATCTAGGTGAATTACTTTTCAAATTTGATATTCTATGTCGAAGCTATGATTATATCTCTAGTGAGAGGAAGTTGAAATTATTTCCTGCCACCCTGAAAGGAAAATCTCTACAATTTTTTCTGAGTTTGGGTGGTGAAACTATTACAACATGGGATCAAATGAAACACGTATTTCTTGCGATGTACCAAGATTATTGTAGGACTAAGGATAAGATAGAGAAACTATTTAAAATGGTGAAAAAAGATGATGAAATCTTAGAGTAATTTGTAGAAAGAGTCCTATATATTATGTAGAGATCGATCGATACCGATATTGGGAGGGATGCCCTTAAAATGATTTTCTTGCGAGGGATAAGAGAAGACTGCCTTGATATGCTCAATTTATTAGGAAAGGGAGACATATCCAAGGAATATTTTGATCATATTGTGGATCTATGTCGAAGATACTCCAGAGGGTATTCCAGAATATGTATAAGGGAACGTGATGTGTTTACATGAGCACAAAATTCATCTACTAGAGGGGCTACTCGTGCATATATAGTTAATCTACTTGGTGTTTTCTTCCCTAAGTTTAGAAAGAGGCAGCCGTTGAAGGAATTCCTTCTTGACAAGGTGGAGGTATGTTGTTTGTGCGATTTGGATCATGATACTAAATATTTCCCTTCACTGCCAAAAACAAAGAAGTATTTCAAGAATCCACTGTGGACACGAAGAAAGCCTCTTTTATCTCACAAAAGAAGCCTTAACAACCTCGAATTCCAGGTATGAATTTAGACCCTACATCTTTTAATTCTTGGAATAACATGAATATTTATGGATGATTTCACTTTGTATGGTTGTAGTTTTGATGAAGCTTTAAGAAATTTGGAAAAAAAATTGGAATGTTGTGAATAGACCCACCTATCCATGAGTAATGAAAAGTTCCATATGATGATGAGTGAGGGTATAGTTCCTGGGCATTTTATTTTTGCTGGAGGAATCCAAGTAGATCCAGCTAAAATAAAAGTAATTTCTGCAACATTCCTACTTCTAGAACGCGGAAAGAGGTACATAGTTTTCTTGGACATGATGGATATTATAGACGATTTATAGAATACATTTCTAAATTAGCATCTCATTTATTCAATTTATTAATGAAGGATTCACAATTTGTTTGGATAGATGCATGCCAGACAATGTTTGCAGACCTAAAGAAAGGTTGTCCATGACACCTATCCTAAGAGGGCCTAATCAAGCCTTTCCTTTTCACATTTCTTATAATGCTTCAGATATTGCTATTGGAACAGTCTTGGGACAACATGAATGTCAAAAACCATATGCTATCTATTATGTTAGTAAGAATCTAGCCCCTGCTGAACTAAACTAAACAATGACAGAAAAATAATTGCTTGCTATTGTTTATGCCATTGATAAATTTAAACATTACATCACTGGTTATTCTACTTTTGTTCATACTGATGACTCAATGATTAAATATTTAATGAATAAACCTATTACTAATGCTCGGGTGACTAGGTGGTTGTTGATTTTACAAGAATTTTATATAAGTATTGTTGATAGACTGGCTGAAGAGAATGTGGTTGTAGAATTGATTTCTCAACTAAATCATAATGACGATAATTTACTTGTAGAGGAATCCTTTCTCGAGGAGCATTTGTTCACAGTTTCGAGATATTCCCCATGGTATACAAATATCACTAATTATTTGGATGTAGGTAAGATTCTAGCGCACTTATCAAAATGAGAAAGAAGAAGGATCATACAAAAGAGTGCTAGATACTGTTGGATCTAAGGAAATATCTTCTACACAGGGCCTTATTTGGAAATCCGACATTGTGTGAGGGAAGATGATATTCACATCATCTTGAAGGCATTTCATGATGAGGCATATGGGGGGGATTTTGTTGATACGAGAATTGGTCATAATGCATTAAGAATGGGGTATTTTTGGCCAAACATGTTTCAAGACATGAAGAAATATGATCAAGCATGTGACAGTTGCTAAAGGATGGGCCAGCCAAAAAGATTGGATGAAATGCTGCTTCAACCACAGTTAGTGGTTGAATATTTTGACAAATGGGATCTGGACTTTATATGGCCTATCAATCCTCCTTAGAAACAAAATGATTATATCCTGCTTTTCATAGATTACATGACTAAGTGGGTGGAGGCTATGGATCTAGTAAAATCCAATGATCAATCTATAATAGATTTCCTATATGGACATATATTCACCCACTTTGGAGTACCCAGAGAGATAGTAACAAATGGAGGAGGAAAATTTGTGTCTTTTAAAATGGAAGCCCTATTTCAGAAATATGATATTCAACATCGGATAACCTCACCATATCATCCACAAAAAATGGCCTGGTGGAAAGGAAAAATAAGGTAATTGAGGATATCCTTACAAACACAGTGAAGAGTCAATGCAAGGATTGGGATCAAAGGCTTCCGCAAGCATTTTGACCCTATCGTACTACATGGATAAACACTACATTTTTATCCCCATATGAACTCATGTACAGAAATAATGTTGTTTTTCCCATTGAATTCGAGATCAAAAACCTAAAGAAAATTGTAGAAGAAAAAGTGGACTTAACAGAGGCTCAGAGGAATCGGTTGAATCAATTAAATGAATTAGATGAGAAGTGCATAATTGATTTACATTAGATGACATTAATTCAACAACAATGCTCAAAATGGCATGATACGTTTATAGAAAAGAACGTATTTTACGAAGCACACTCGGATTTATTTTATGACTCATGGTTCAAGAAGGAATTTAAGGGAAAAATGCGTACAAGATGGTTGGGAATCTATGAAATAGATAAGGTATTCGATAATGGAACCGTTTGTTTCACCAGTATCAATGAAAATTAGACACCTTTGATTGCAAATGGTCATCGTATACTACTTTGTCATAACCTATTTCAAAGGATGCATTCATCTCTTCTGTTGTAGCTGATCCAAATTGTCAATTAATACAGGAGCATGGGTTTTCCCTTGTTTCTAAGAATCTTTAAAATCTACTGCAATTCCACATAAAAAATTGTAAATAAATAAATATTTGATTTCTTTTGTTGTTTTAAAGCTTTGATTGGTTTGTTGTTTTGATAATCATATGCGAAATTTAATTTTGCATCCAGGGAGCTTTCTTGCTCAAAATTTGAGTAAACAAATAGGGAGATATGTTAAAAATACGAACAAAAAAAGTAGTTTTTTTATGATACCTATCCCCAAATTTATATTAAATTTTTTTTTAATACCTATATGGTATTTCAAATTTAAATCAATTTCATTTCCTAACGCATGATGAGATGGAATTTGAATTAGGGTAGAAAGGCCCATTTCGAGGGTAAATTTCCTCTAATGTAGGTGGGGTTTTAATACAAGAAAATTATGCCATGTCATACAAACCTAGAAAATTAAAGGAACATAAGATCAAATCCTTATTGGGTTAAATCATGTATCTGGGTGTCTATTCTATGAGAATCGAATTTCGGAATCCATATTCCAAACTCTTTTGGATGAACAATTTTTTCTTTTTCGATCGAACTAATTTATGTTTTGGACTGAAAACATGTAACTAACTTGTGCCTGAAAAAAAATTTCATCCAAAAATTAAAGTTAACAAAGAACTTCATTATGTGCGCTTTGTAAGCATAGCTAGGAAAATAATGTCTGACATATAGTTTTTCGGCCGAACGTTTTTTCGGCGAAACAATTGTTTTACCAAAACATGTTTTCAACCAAACATTTGTTTGGTCGAACAACTGTCATATATGTAATAACCGAACGTAACTGTATTTCATTTTTTCATTTTCTCTTTGTGTTTTTTTATTGGTTCTTTGCCCTATATGTGTCCTATCATTTGTGAGCGTGATCTATTCTGGTGCATCCTACTATGTCTAGCACGTCTTGTCATTTTCAAGAGTGAGTGCGTCCTGTCGTTTGTGTCTCTACTGCATCCTACTGTCTGCATGGTGGTGGTTTTTCTCAGCCTATTTTTTGTGCGGTGGTGGAGGATTCAAACCCTCGTCCACGTAGTGGTGGAGATTCTTGGTTCCTCGTATGTTGCACCATGTTGTTTTTGAGACTAAGGACATTAGTTCTATGCTACAGATTAACGGCTTTGTCATATTGATTCTTTAACTGTTGCTTGTGTGGTTTGTTTTTTGTAAGCGCGTCTCAGTTATGTTCATCTAGATGATCCAGATGCAACAAAATTTCCTCTATTTCATAAGTATAGGGAAGCAGGTGAATTGCAATATCTAAGGCTGGTATCTCGCATTCCACCACAGTCACTACTTCCACCCCATGAACGAGATGGAAGGGTAAAGACTCTGTGGAAGTCTTAAAATTCATTCGGTATGCCCAAATCATAGGATACAACATGATATTCTAGATCGATCTACTCACATTAGTGTTATGCTTGAGAATGGTTTTAAATTTTTTGTTAATGGCTTCTACTTGCCCATTTCCTATGGGAAAAATCAAGACGAGTGGTATTTCCTAAAATCTACCATATTAGTTAATTATGTTGTCATCTTGATTTGGAAATGACTTCCATGGTCAGTGAGAATATACTTCGGAATACAAAACATGGTGATAATTTGATTGAAAACGAGGTATGTTGCAGTCTCACCATCGAATTTTGAGGTAAGAATTGCCTCTGCTAACTTTGTAAATTAGTCTATAGTGACAATGATATACTTGTGCTTCCTAGTAGACACTCGGCTGCAGGTCACGAAATCCACCCCCCACTTGGTGAAGGGTCCTACCGCAATGAAGAGATAGAGAGGATGAGGATGCAACCACATCTTTCTGATGTAGAAATGACATGGATGACAATCCTTTACATCCTCTACACAATCTTTAAAGATGGTAGGCTGAAAATACCATTCACGCAAGATCTTCTGGGTCATTGGAAATCCCAATAAATGACCCCACATGCTCTGTCATGAGGATAATTCAGGACAAACTCATCCTCCTCATGGGTGAGGCATCGATGTAAGATAGAATCTACCCTTCGTCTATATAATGTATCTATGATTATTAGGTGTTTTTTAGACTTCAATCTTAACTTGCGTTGTTGTTCCCGTGAGAAGGTTGCCGGACTCTTCAAAGTATGAAGATATACTAAAGATATCTCTATACCAAGGATCAAAGGTTGAAATTAAAAAAATGTGCTCATCAGGAAATTGCTCATTTTCTATCACTACACTTTCATTAGTCTTGAAATATGATATTGGCTCCGCAAATACTAGGGACTTTTTTGACTTGGCAGACTAAAAATCTAAGTCAAAATTCTAGAGTATGATAATCCACTTGTTAAACTTTCCCCTAATTATGTGTTGGGATAGAACATATTGAAATCGATTCACATCCACAAATACAATGTTTTTCCTCAACAAAATGTAATGCCCCAACCTCTAGATGACATATACTGTCGTCAAAGCCATTTTTTCCATGTGTGAATATATAATATTAGAACCAACCAAAGCACGACTAAGATAATATATGACATGCTTTTTGAGCTTGTCATCCTTCTAAACTAACACTATACCAATCATAGACTCAAATGCGATAAGATACAATATAAATTCCTTTTAGTCTGGTGGACATAAGAGAGGAGTTAATAATAGTTCTTTCTTTAATTCCTTGAAGGATTGTTGTGCAGTTTCATCCCATAGAAATGGGGTGTATTGCTTGAGTAATTGCATGAATCCCTTCGTGATCTTTCCATAATGCACACTAAACCGTCTGAGAAAGTTTTACTTTCCTTCTAGACTTTGTAGTTGTATAATGGTTAGAGTAGGAGGAAGATTAATAATCACCTCTACTTTTGATGGATCAACCCTATATGGTTGTTTGAGACTATAAAGACTAGAAGTCATCCTAATTTGACATAGAAGATACAATTATGGGGATTTAAGTGAATCTTGTAGTGCCTGCATCTATCAAAAATTAGAAGTATGTGATCCAAATGATCATTACTCTTTCAAGAATGAGTCGGAAGATCATTTAGGCAGGCCTCGACAATGTCCTTGATATCATGAAAAGAAAAATCCATTGCTCGTTGAAACACTCCCCCAGCATTCTTGAAGTCAAATGACAACTTCTTGTACACGATTATACCTGAGCAGAAGACAAAGGCGATTTTATGCTTGGATGGTCCTCGAGTTTAATCTGAATCTAGTTATATCTCGAGAATCCATCCATAAATGAAAAAATTTGCTACTCGCGCACGCATCGATAATCTGATCTATGAAAGGCGTGGGGTAGTTGTCCTTAGGAGTACATGCCTTGTTCAAATCCCCGAATTCAGTACAAACAGATATAGTCCCTTGTTTCTTATCGACTTAAATGAGGATGGATATTCATTCTATGAGAGAGATAGGGTATATGAAACTGTACTTCAATAGTTTTTCCACTTTATCCTTGACGGTCATCACCTTACATGGGTTCATCGGTCGAATATTTTGCTAAATAAGTTTAGCGTTAGGGTAATTTATAATCTTGACCTCTACAATGGATGGGTCTATGCCTAGCATATCCTCATAAGACCACGCAAAAACATCGCGTAACTCCTTAAATAAGGAAGTGTAACTAGAAATTTATTTAGGTGAATAATTTGCTCCAATATAAAAATTCTTCATGACATCAAATTTGAGGGAGATATTGATCGGTATAGTGGTGTAAATTTTTTTTGTATTCCCCTCAAAAAACACTCCCTCGTTAGGAAAAGGGTTCACACGCTAATCAATACCTTCAATCAGTCTCACATTGAACTCAGAGTATTCAATATTGCTTATATCCAGTAGAAAATAGCACTTGTGATGTAAGTCTTCACAATGTTTCTCTTCTCCTATCATAGCCTCTCGAATGGCTTCATCATATTGTAAAACCATATCTAAGTAGTCATACAAATATGTTGAGTTCTCCTCCCAAGCGGACAAGTAGTATTCATTTGACTCCTCTAAGATGTAAGTAGTCGAGATGAAATCAACAGTAGCATCAAATATAGCTTGGTAGGCTACTTCTCTTGTTGCAAAGGGAACATTAGGCTCTTCTTGCGAAGGGAGAACCCATTGATCATTTCTATCTACAAATGTACAAATTTTCTTCCCTACACTAGTCGTGCCTAGGTATTTTATAGGAGCGTACAAATCAAAAGTTCCCATCAAAAACATGTACATCTCGACTCCTAGACACTCATTTGCTGGCCGGATTGATCAATGAAATGTATGTTAGATTCTGAAGTCTCCATATGACCCCTCCGAGTATATGACAGGTGGTTAACTGTTACCAACTTTCCTTCATGCAGGAACATGAGGTCTCAAAAAATGGATGATAGAATAAGGTACACAACATAGTTCGAACTCCTCTACAAGAGTAATTTATAATCCAGACGGGAATATACAACTTCGTCGTTCTACCACGACCGTTTTCCCTGCCAATTTTATTTTAGAGAATGGAAGGATACCGTGTGGGTGGGAAAAAAATTGTTAGACATAACTAAATCACGGCATCTCAAAGCTTTCCAACATGAAATAGACCTTACGCATGTGTATGCACTTTCAACTATCACTATTTTTCCAATTGTTTTTTCGCCATGGTCTACATCAATTGAAAAGGCCACATGGTAAGGTAGGCATGGTTTGACATGAGAATGATTAAAGTTGGCCATGAGGCTCGCATATTCCATACTACCAATGGATTCCAAAAGTGCATCTTGCTGCAAAGGACAACTTTGTAGCACTTCTATGGGTGACATCGCATAAGGATTTTGGGCCACGTCCTCAAACACCGAGTAGTTGGAAGTGATCCTCACCTTAGGATTGTTGACTGTCTTTTTGAAAACATCTTTCGGTATCTTCAACATAGTATCAGTTGATTTATCGATTGAAAATGGGGTTGATGTTTAAGTAGTCTCTTTATAATTCTGCGGAGCCTCAAATTCATAATTCTTAGTTCTCGTGTGCACTAAGGTATGAGATCGAACGATGTTAATATATGACTCATGAGAAGAGGGAGCAATATGTGTTTAGTACTTATTACTTAGAAAATGGTTGAAACTCTTTATAGGTATTTTCAACGACTCATCAAACTTCTTCTTATTTAGTAAACATTTTTTGTATTATTATTTTAACAATCTATTTAATCTCCCATAATTGTGTAAAAACGATTTGGATGAATTCTATCTACCCTGCTTATGTGAAAACAGTTTGAGGACAAGTTTAATCTCCAATAATTATGTAAAAATTATTTGGATGAATTTTATTTACTCTGCGTGTACAAAAATTATTTGGGGACAATTTTAATATCCCATAACTGTGCAAAAATGATTTGGATGACTTATTAACTGCCAAGACTGTGTAAAAAAGTTTTGAATGTGTTTGATCTTTCCTGCTTGTGTAAAATACGTTGTTTGACTGAATTATTTCAAAAACTCAAAGACTGAGTGCTGGGCGTCTTCCTTGATGGAAACGACTCATGACAAGAATATATACACAAAAGCCATATTGGGGTGTCTATATTAAGATTGACTGCATTTTTCTCTGAAGGTATTACACAGTAACTTCATCCACCACCGAGTAGTTGGAAGCCACCGTCGCTTTAGAATTGTGGAATTTCTTTTTGAAAACACCTTTCCTTATCGATTGAAAGTGGGGCTGATGTTTAGGCAGTCTGTTTATCTTTATGTCGGAAGTCTAAATTCATAATTCTTATCTCTCGTGGTGTGCAGTAAGGTATGAGATACGACCATATTAATATATGAAAAATTAACAAAGGAAGCAATCTGTGTTTAGTACTTATTATTTGGAAAATGGTAGAAGGTATTTTGAAGCACTCATCAAACTTCTTCTTATTTTTGGTAAACCTTTTTTATATTATTATTTTAACCATATATTTGTTTATTGATATTTTCATAATTACCTCCTTAACATCCACAATAATTACCAAAAAATGTATTTCATGACAATAAAAAATCAAAGTGATTACATGTATTCTCATCTTAATAAATATATTTTTTTTAAACTCAATATTAGAACAAATAATATTCACTTAAAAGAAACATATAATTAATGTAACATCTCATGAACAAAGACTATCGAGACTCAAAATTTTATTCGAGATAAAAATTATTTTTATAACTAAATAAAGGCTGAGTTCAATGGTATTACATAGTAAGTACATGAACCATAAACACAAAAAATATTTTTATAACCAAATTAACCCTGAACGCTGAGTTCAAGGTATTACATAGTAACTGCATCAACCATAATCACAAAAATTAATTCTATTTCAAAAAGAACTCTATTTCAATGGAGTTCTAATGCTATTTCAAAATGAACTCTATTTCAATGGAGTTCTAACTGGCTAGGCATTACATAATAATAGCAATCAACCCAAGGCTGTGAAAAACTTGAATTTCATATGAAAAGCAAAGACAGAATAACCACTGGTAGTAGTAACAGTAGCAGTTGGGTTTGAAAAGGTTGTCTTCCACTGTATGTTTTCCAAATTAAGCATCAAGACTGCTCTCCCCGTAGCCTGAATGAATGTCAAGCTGCTCTTTCCATCCTACGCCGCCACAACCTCCATTGATGGAAATGGTAAACCTTCTATAGTCAAAAGATCCCACAAAGTTCCATCGGGATTTTATTTCCATACACTGACTAAAGCAAAGGGATTCCCTCTATTATCATGGCAGAAGATGAGAATTAACAGATGTATTCGGCTCTTGTAAGCTATGATCCCAAGAGTCTCCACGCGATCTATTAGCTTATTATCAAACCACTGGTGGGGTGGCCACGTTTTTCGTTGTTCAAAGAACAAACCTATGTCTAGGTTGTAACTAGCCAACACAGAATGATAGCGAAACAATGACAACATGACATAGATATTGTTGCCATCTACAGCGGAAAAGGTGCGTGACCTAAAGATTCCCTTGTCGACCTCATCAGAACAAAGCCTTGAAGTCCAATTATCTGTAGAGGAATTGTACACAAGAACGTGTATTTCCCCTGTTCTCAGCTCTCCCCACACCACCACTCTAAATGCATTTTAATCCGCTGGATCAACAACTATGTTGATAGACAGCTGCATAAACGAGGCAACCCATATTTTTCTTTTCATAGCTAACTCCAGACGAAGGTGCGAGGTTACCCGGGTGTCCTACAGCATTATGGTTTGGGTTGTTAATGGATTAACAACAGCTAGTCTCCCTTCTCTGCTAACAAAAAGCAGAAGACCCTCCGCAGCTCCATGTGGAAGCCAGTCCCGATAGTGGCACTCCGCCTTCGAAATGTACCACTTTTTTGAGTTGATGTTGAAGAAGAAAAATCTATGAGGATTCGCGGGAGGGCTACCGAGAACAATGCACGACTCCTCGCCTCTTTGGTCATACAGGTCTTGAAAGTCCTTGCAGAACGAAACTATGCGACGCCAAGTGGCGCACGTTCTCCGAGCTATCAAGAGCTCGAAGATGGACAGCCGAGCCAAAATCTCATGCAGAATGGCCATTGGGAGGTGGTCAAATTGGCATTCGGTCGCTCTATCGTGGCGCCGTTTCTTGAGGGCAGGATCTGGTGTGTTCGGCTGTTCTTTGCAGCTATCAACATGACTTCCTGGAATCTTCTGGCTGCATAATGTAATTTCCTCACTACTCAATTCATGGGTTGTCCCTTGGCTGCCCAAATCTTTCTCGGTAGCCATCTTATCAGAAATATGAACCCCAGATTTCATATGGCTTCGTACAAATAACTCTGTCTATGTATTTTTGCAGATAATGAATCAGTCATATCTCTATTACTAACCTCTCTATTTATAGAAAAGTTCTAACAAAAAAACTTTTTCATGAATCTAAACCTTAGATCTCATCTAAATATTTGGGTAGAGGGATCCTTTGTTCCACAAACAAGGGGTCTCATACACTAATTGCTGTTTTCCTTGGTGGTGGCCTTAAAAATATAATATTATTATTTTTATTATTATTAATAATATTATAAGAGTTCTTAAGAAAAATTCCTAAGTAATACAATGCCATTAAACATAATGTGGTCATTATTTCCACTTTCGAGGCTCTTGAATATTTAAGTTCCTTGGGTTCTTAAATATTATAATGTTGACTCTTTTACTCTTATTAAATATAGTATAGGTCCATTTTAAATCCGGATGATAGAGGGGAATCCAATATTTTGAGGTCTACATTTTTTAACCCTTTTGATAGGTGTGAGTTCTTAAATATTACAATGTCAACTTTTTTAGTGTTATTATTATTATTATTAATATAGTAAGAGTTCTTAAGAAAAAGTAGTAAGTAATACAATGTCATTAAACATATGGTGGTCATTATTTCCACTTTTGTGGGTCTTGAATATTTAAGTTCCTTGGGTTCTTAAATATTATAATGTTAACTCTTTTACTGTTATTAAATATAGTATAGGTCCATTTTAAATCGACATGATAGAGGGGAATCCAATATTTTGAGGTGCACATTTTTTAACCATTTTGATCGGTGTGAGTTCTTAAATATTACAATGTCAACTTTTTTACTGTTATTAAATATAGTATATGTCCATTTTAAATCGGGGTCACAGAGGGGGATCCAATATTTTCAGGTGTACAATTTTTAACCATTTTTAAGCATTTTAATTTTGTTTATATTTTATTTAACTCAATATGTAATTTATATTTTTCATTTTCATTTTTTAATATGATTAACCTAACATGATCTCCTCCCTATAATTATGTGAGAGATGGTTATTTTTCATTTCAAAATAACTTTCTTAATTTTATATAATTAATTAATTAATATTTCTTTTTATGTTTTAAATTTATGATTAACACTTTTAAATAATTAAATAATATTTTATTGATATTTTAAATTTATAATTTTTATAATATACCCCACGTGATGATAAAAGGTGATGGTTTGTATTGGCCTCCAAAACATCCAATTTTTTAACTGCGGAGATACAATATCAAGATCCATTCTCGAGTGGATATCTCCACCTTTAATGTGGTGAATATAATATCAAAAAGTCACTTTACATGTTAAAAAAACTTTTTATTTTGAATTTTTTTAACATAAATATAGATTTATTATTTCTTTTGTAATATTTGAAATTTTCAAAAACATTTTAAGAACATTTTTATTTTTAAACCTAAATACAATTTAATTTAATAAAAATAAAAAAGTTTCTCTTTTTGTTTATCTAAACTATTTCAATCGGATCTAGCAAGTCTCGCCTTCGTGGATTGATACCCATTTGTCTTGATTTCTACCCTTCGCTCTATTTCCATCATTAAAATAAATAAAATTTATTTTTAGTAAAAAGTTTTATGGATTTCATTCCTTGAGTTGTTATTATTTTAAACTAAATAATATTTATATTAAAAAAAATAAAAAAATTTAATTTATATTAATAAAATTATGTGGAATTTTTTTATAGGATTTTCATTTTTGAGTTATTATTTTAAACTAAATAATATTTTATATTGTAAAAATAACTAGTATATATCTATATTAAATCTAGATTGATCAAGCATTTAGTGGGATATAATTTCTTGAGGTGTACATTTTTAACCTTTGGATCCCTAGAGGTACTTGACACATCTAGGATTAAAATAGATATATGCTAGTTTACCTTATTATTTATTTATTGCCTCGAGAGGTGCTCTACAGCCGAGTATGGGGGAGATCTTTTAACGTTACATAACATTATGTAACGTTATGTCAGCTATACATAATAAGTAAAAGAAAAATATTTTTTTCTAATTATCCTCCAAAATAAATGTGAGCCACAAAAACAACACAATATGGGGGAGATGTTGTGATGTTCCTACTTAACAAAATAATAAAAAATAAAAAATAGAATTATCCTAAAAAAAAATGATGGTCGTGCACATGGTTTTAAAACCATGTGCAAGGCCTCCTAAAAAACCCATGGTTTTATTGTACATGGTTTAGGAGGGCCTTGCAGATGGTTTTAAAACCATGTGCAATGCCTCCTAAAGAACCAATGGTTTTATTGTACATTGTTTAAGAGGTCGTTACAAATTGTTTTAAGACCATGTGTAAGGCCTCCTAAACAACCCATGGTTTTAGGAGGGCCTTGCACATGGTTTTGAAATCATGTATGGGGGAGATTGTAATGTTCTTTCCTAACAAAATAAAAAAATATTATCTCATCCATAAATAGTATTAAATATTAATAATAAAATATTATATATGTCAACCTTAAATAAAAATATGTGTCTTTTAGTGTGAATCACACACACCAAAGCTGATCTTTGAGTGCAATACTTAAGAAGAGGTTTGCACCTCCAAAGGTTTGATCCCTCTCGGCGCTTGATAGAGCTAGGATTTGGATCTATGCTCATTTATTTAAGTCATATGTAATTTATATTGTTCATATTTTAGTTTTTAATATTTTTTATTTATTTATGTCTATTAACATAATGTGACTAACGTGACAGGATCTCCCCCACACTGGGTTGGTGAGTACCTCGTAGTGCTCTAAATTTTATTTTAGTTTATATTAATAAAATTATGTTGAAATTTTTTTTATATTAAATTAAACTTAATTGTTAATTATATCTACTTTTTTTAAAACTCCATTAGTTAATGTTTTGAAGAATCAAACATGATCATAAATATTAAAATTGAACACATCCAAAATTTATCATTAAAAAAAATAAAAAATATAAGTTTTATAATTCTCATAAAATCAAATAAGTTGTCATATTAATTATAATCTTGGACTAATATAATTGAAATGAAATAATATAAGATTTATTTAGTTTTCACTTGTTCTTAATAGAACGAATTAAGATGTTATATTGTTTAACGAAGAGTTCATTATACTCTATGCACTTTACACCCACAATTAATTTCTCTAGTATGATATTGAATAGATCTAGCTGTTTGGTTTTCTTTAAGACTCTACAACCAATATCTTTTATAGTAACAACACAATTTGAAGTAAGTCATATAGTAATATTCAAGTTTTAGGCTTCTTTTCATAACAACATCACAATTTCAAGTAATTCATATTAATACTATTCAAGGTGTAGCCCTATATCCAATGACGGCCAATGGACCTGTGCAAGAAGATGAGGTACCTTTTTGGCGCATTAGATGCAATAGAAACCTAAAAAATCAGGCATCCCTCAACTTACTTGGATTTTTTGAGATACTTATGCAAATTATCTTGCATTGAGTAAAAAACATGCAATGTAGGAAATTGAATCACCTTTCCGAATATATAACTTTTATGTATCGAAAATTTGCATAGCTATGTCAAATTTCAATTTTCCTAACATGCACTTTTTATTTTTCAGGGAAATTATAAGGTATATGTTTTTGTGGGTGCAGCCTTTGAGGGCCTAAATGATCGAATCAAGCTACAAAAATTGACATCCATGTAGAGAACCCATAGCACTAGTGCATCATTATTTTTTGAAAATTAAATTAGTAATTTTATAATATTTTTATAATTGTCTAAGTGAGAAAACACCTCGAAAATGGTACATGTTTTGTGGGTGCAGCCTTTGAAGGTCTTAATGCAAAAATCATGAAATGGGGTTTTGATAGAACATAGAGGTTAGTGTCTACTTGTGCACCATACAATTTTTGTTTGAAGTGATCAAGAATTGAAAAGGTTATAGAAGGAACACCAACTGTGTGTTTCACGAGTTAAGGAGGTAGGAGAGAAAAGAATTTGAAGAAAAATATGAAAAATTAATAATTTTAAATAAAAGTTACATATTTGGAATCTGTAAAAAAAACCATATTTGTGTTTAAGATTTCGTCAAAAATGATTGTGTGTAGCATACTGTAAAGAGTGGTTAAACACAGGTTTCTTCAGAAACTGGAAGAAACACCCAATTAGCTTTGGTTCATGATTACCATAGCACAGGTTTGGTATTACCGAAGAAAACACCAAACCATACATATAGGATTAAGGTTGACATGTGACCAAGTGATTCGGATTGGTTTTGACTCTAAAAAACATCGTGCGTTTTATTTGAATTCAAAAAAATATTCCCGCTCATAGAATTTTGAAATGCGCTTGCGTTGTAGT
>LPNX011030279.1:3978-45412 GCA_001517045.1 Pseudotsuga menziesii | reverse complement strand
GGGGGGGGGGCATAACTATTTAAAACATTAATTTATTCTACATTGTATTCGTTGGTATAGCCGTGCACCAAATACATTTATTTCTAGTCACTAATATCGCGTGCGCATTATTGACTGGTAAAAACATAGAACTGTCTTTATCCGACATTATCTTAACTTTGTCCAAACATTTTCAGAATATCGTGTGATTTTTTGGAAAGAGAACGGGCCCGCCATTACAATTTTTCCATCCATACACCATCTCTATCAATTTTTGGTTATGCACGTGCAAGATTGAGGACATATTTCATGGTTGATCAGTGTGGTGTTGGGTTATGTGATGAGATTTGAAGAAGATAATAAGCAAAATTGAAGAATCTTCAATTGAAGAACACACAAAAAATAAGGTATT
Organism: Pseudotsuga menziesii; assembly: GCA_001517045.1. Classification (NCBI taxonomy): domain Eukaryota; kingdom Viridiplantae; phylum Streptophyta; class Pinopsida; order Pinales; family Pinaceae; genus Pseudotsuga; species Pseudotsuga menziesii. Next base: position 45,021 of record LPNX011030279.1, on the reverse strand, counting down.
TTGAGCTATTCATTTTTTTTATAATTGAGCACACAAGAGAAGATATCAAGCTTCAAGACCATTTGATGGTGATATTGTTTATACACTATTTTACAAAAGAAGCAACTTGAGGAACAATTTATGAGTTAACTTTCATTTGCTTACTAGTGAAAAGCACCAAAGCTAAACTTTCTCATTCATCATTGTTTTGATGAGAAATATGAACTATTGAGAAGGAAGATTGAAGCACCTTGAAGGATCTATAGTTATAAAGCACTAAAACTTGTAATTGAAGAGTAGCAAAAACACAATTTATTCAATTGATCATTGTGGTGATGGGGAATGTACGTAACCGAGCAAGAAAATCATCAAGGAATAAGAGACCTCAAGAAGTCATTGAAGAAGAGAAAGAAAAGAAAAGAGTAGACATGATGAATCAGAGGCTTTCTTTGGAAACTATCCAAATCCAATTATAGAAGATACCATGGCTCATCCTATTAATCCACAACAAGAAAAAAGAAAGCATTCACTAGAGGGGCCTTCAAGTTCCACAAGAGTTGTTGAACAAGCAAAATGTAGGTGCTCATTAGGGGATGTTTCAATTTCCACTTCAAGTCAAATCGATAACTTACAATCTCAAGATCAAGCTCATGAAGAAACACAAAATTTGTTCCCCTCTTTTCGTTATACAAGTGAGCAAGTCATAGAGGCGTTGGACATGGAGCCTACTATTGAAAAAGAAAATATTGGACTTCCACCATCCAACTACCAGGAAGAGAATGAAGGACACCAAGCTACAACTGAAACACTAGTTCGTGTTGGTGATGCGCTACATGGTACACTTCCACCCTCCTATCCTCAATTAGCAAGCACACTGCATCGAAGAAATCTGAAGCGTATTCAATTTGATGAAAGTCTCCTCAATTCCATTGAAGGTACAAATTATAGACATAGTATTGCTTATCAAACTCAACAGATACTTGATAAATATTTTGATTCTAAATCTGATGTAGATAAATGTAGATTATTTATATCATTGTTGAAATCTAGGAGCATGAATATTGTTAGGAAAAAGTTAGGGATAAAGATGGTAAAGAATTCTGGACCAAGTTCTCATATAGTTAAAAGCTTAGTAGATGCCTTTGGTAAAATTGGTAAGAAGACACGCTCAAAGGACCGCAATGCAGCTCATCGTGTGTTGTCACAAGCAATTGTAAATAAGAACACCAAGCACCTTCGTTTTCTCAGGCCTACATGCAAAATAGTTAATTTGAATGTAAAAACCCTCTGTAGGTATTATATTAGAAGAGAACATCTTGACACAACCGATCAAACAGATTTTTGGGCCTTTATTGGTCGGTTGCCACGTCGTGACATGAAGCTTGTTGATGCAGTAAAGGGACTAGTGCATAGTTTTTGGCATTATCACACAAGGCCTTCTTCAAACTGGAAGGATGTACTAAAACTGAGAATGGGTTCAAAGGATCGTGAACTGTATATTAAACATCTTCTTGATATAACATAGACAAAACTATATGAGAGATTCAGGAATGAACATAAAGAATTAAACTTGGGGCAGAGATCTTTTGAGAAATGTAAGCCCTGGTATGTTAGAATAAATACTCTTCGTAACACTTGTTGTTGTAGATATCATGTAGAATATGAATATTACTATGAAACATTTTCGTACATTTGTTGTGTGTTGCATACTAACCATGTGTAGGATTGCTCCCTGACAATACCACCGACTTCATCAAGAGAATTCATTTATAGCATCATGTGCAATAGGCCTAAGGGGCAAACATACTATGCAAAATATTGTTTGGATGGAACATGCTCCAACTGTGCTGGAATGAGATTATTGAGCCAATGTATGGACGAGAGTGGAGACAGTGAATTTGGCAATATGGTAATAGACATGAAAATTTTCAAATATATCAGCTATGAAATAGTTCCAGGGAAAGAAAGCAAAAAGATACAATTGGTGACATCTCAGGTTTGCATAAATATCAATAAATTTATGTTTGAACAGTTACATTTCAATCGTTACTTGCCCAAAAAAACTAATGTTGAGATCATTTTGTGTCAACAGGTACAAGCTAGTGTCTTCGTCAAGGAATTTATTCAAAAGACACGTCAATATGTTCAGCATGTCCACTTGGCACGATGGCGAGATGAGAAGTTTAGAGTATGCAGAGACACATTTCCTCATGGTACAATACTTTCAGTAGTTGATTTTGCCGAGAACTACACTCTGCAACCTGAAAATGAGATCCAAAGTTAGTATTATCACTCTGAGCAGGTTTCCTTGATGGTCCATATCACATATAGGCATGGCCCAAATAGCACTAAAGAGCAAAGAGAAATTCTGAAGGAATATCACTTCTACGTAAGTGATGATAGGTGCCATGACTTCCACTATGTACATCATTGCTTCATCATGTTATATGATCACTTGAAGGCAAGGAACATACAGATGGATCGACACTGGATTTGGTCTGATGGATGTGTTGGTCAATTCAAAAATGCATGCATATTTCAATGGTTATGTTCATTGCATAAAAACCACAAAGTGCCACATATGTGGAACTATTTTGAGACTCATAATGGTAAAGGATAGCATGATGGAGACGGAGCATGTGTCAAAACAACACTACGAAGAGAGGAATTGAAACGATCTACAGAATCTACTATTCGAAATGTGCAATCTATAGTCCGGTGGTGCACGTCAGTAATGGGAGAGGAATCAGCTATGCGAGTAGAATCCACAAGAAAGAGATATGTGGAGAGATTTTTTTGGGAGGTGGTAGACATAGATTGTTCACATGCATGGGAATGCAAGACCATGCCTGGTACTCATGGCTTTCATTCAGTTCGAAGCTCGGATAACCCAGTTTTTGAAATTTGGACTAGAAAACTCACTTGTTTTTGCCCGCCTTACTGTGATGGTTACTGGGATGGGTGTGAATCATTGGATTGGGTTGATGGATGGGATCGCGTATCACTTCCACTTTATCAGTGTGCAATTGTTGAGTTAATTCCTTTGGAAGAAGACCAATCATCTATTTCTACAGATTTTGATCATGTCTTAGACCTTGTACAACCTAGTATGTTGCATTTCATTAAAATGTTTTTGGTTATTTACGTAATCTTAAAATTCACATTAATGCCCTTGTATCACATGAAAAGTATTTTGATCATATACCTACAATCATATTATGCAGGGCACACATACGCAGTGGTTTCCTCAAAAGATAGTGGATGGGCTAGTGATTACTGGTTGGCACGTTGTATAGAGGGAAAGAAAACCCTCAATATGTCCATGACTGATGATGAAAACAACCACTTCCCAATTGGGTCTATGGTTGTTAAAGGTGAATACTTGACACAGGACAACAATGCAAGAAAGAAGGGCGGATATATTTACAGGGATTACAAACCAAGTGCGAGTGTGTACCACTTTACCAACTTGATCATTGGTACAAACATCTAGGTACGAACAATTCCTAGCCGAAATTCATCGAAGGTACACTACTTCTTACCAGACACAGAGCACGAGAGACTAAGATTGACCAATTGTCGTTGAATGGCATTTTCATGCGACCTGCAACTTGACATAACTCGGAAACCGAAGGTCGGATCGACGAACTGTCGAATCCGTTGGTCTCCTGGCATGCCATTACCCCTAGCTGGCCCTCTCCCTTGTGTCCTCATGGTCCAATGACGCCGTTGTACAGTCATTTCCTAAACTAATTTTTTGCCCAGTGCACTTCAATGCAAATTTGGCATTGGTGGGTCAACTCTGCAAAACCCTAGACCGAGAAAGTGTTGGTGGTATACCCACATATAAATTGCCCATACACACTTGCAGGAGCCGACAGCATGCACTTTCGTCGCTTCGTTTGGTTTTTTGCTCCCGGACCAAGATTGACCAATTGTCCTTGAATGACATTTTCATGCGACCTGCAACTTGACATAACTCGGAAACCGAAGGTCAAATCGATGAACCATCGAATCCGTTGGTCTCTTGGCATGCCATTACCCCTAGGTGGACCTCTCCCTCATGTCCTTGTGGCCCAATGACGCCGTTGTATAGTCATTACCTAAACTAGTTTTTTTCCCAGTGCACTTCAATGCAAATCTGGCATTGGTGGGTCAACTCTGCAAAAACCTAGACCGAGCAAGTGTTCGTGGTATACCCACGTCGAAATTACCCATACACACTTGCAGGAGCTGACGGCACGCACTTTCGTCGCTCCGTTTGGTTTTTTGCTCCCGGACCAAGATTGACCAATTGTCCTTGAACAACATTTTCATGCAACTTGCAACTTGACATAACTCGGCAACCGGAGGTCGGATCGATGAACCATTGAATCTGTTGGTATCCTGGCATGCCATTACTCCTAGGTGGCCCTCTCCTTCATGTCCTCGTGGCCCAATGACTTCGTTGTACAGTCATTTCCTAAACTAGTTTTTTTCCCAGTGCACCTCAATGCAAATCTGGAATTGGTGGGTCAACTCTGAAAAAACCTAGACCGAGCAAGTGTTGGTGGTATACCCACGTCGGAATTTCCCATACAAACTTGTAGGAGCCAACGGTACACACTTTCGTTGCTCCGTTTGGTTTTTTTCTCTCGGACAAAGATTGACCAATTGTCCTTGAACGACATTTTCATGCGACCTGCAACTTGAAATAACTCAGCAATCAGAGGTCAGATCGATGAACCGTCAAATCCGTTGGTCTCCTCGCATGCCATTACCCCTAGGTGGCCCTCTCCCTCATGTCCTCATGGCGCAATGACGCCATTGTATAGTCATTTCTTTAACTAGTTTTTTGCCCAGTACACCTCAATGCAAATCTGGCATTGGTGGGGCAAATCTGCAAAACCCTAGAACAAGACAGTTTTGTTGGTCTACCCACATTGGCATTTCCCATACACAATTGTGGGAGCCGACGTCACACACTTTCATCGCTCCGTTTGGTTTTTTGCTCCCGGACCAAGATTGACCAATTGTCCTTGAACGACATTTTCATGCGACCTGCAACTTCACATAACTCGGTAACCGGAGGTCGGATCGACGAACCGTCAAATCCGTTGGTCTCCTGGCATGCCATTACCCCTAGGTGGCCCTCTCCCTCATGTCCTCGTGGCCCAATGACGCCGTTGTACAGTCATTTCCTAAACTAGTTTTTTGCCCAGTGCACTTCAATGCAAATCTGGCATTGGTGGGTCAACTCTGCCCAGTGCACTTCCTATAATCTATAATGTGGACCCACCTCATTACTAGACCTGGGATGTTTGTCACCGAGAGCTAAAAAATATGTATCTCAAGTTACCATCAACCCTAGAGGATTATCATTGCCCAACTCAAGCGTGGTCTTCAAACGGAAAAGTAGAAACCTTCAGAGAATCTACAGTTGGGTGGAGCATTGTTATTGCCATTCAGCCACCCATGGCTAACAATTTACCTTTTGAAAGTTATTTTCTTAACTATTTTAACGTTGCAAAGAATTTGAGATTTGATATGTGATTTATAGTTGTTTATATGTTAAATTTATGTCCATTGTCCTTTCTAGTAATGTTTTATGTTGGACTTTCCTATATATGTACATCTATAATTTGTACTCACGAACTTATTTTGGAAATATCGATCCTCTAAAGGTCCAAATATGAACAATAGCAAGAAACCAAGTTTGATCCTTTTGTGATACATGATGAGCATTATATGTTATATTAAAGTTCCATGTATTCCATTGAAATGTGATAATCATGTGCTGGAAAGAATTAAATACGTGATTGGATGAGAGTCCTCGTATAATTCATGTTGTTGGTTGAATATTTTATGTAGTAATTTGATATTTTTCTATGTATGCATGGCTATTTCCACTCCAATGAGTTATGTCAAACGTTTGATTAGGATTTCCTAGTCTGCTATATATTGTTGAACCAATGAGTTATGTCAAACGTTGAAACAGAACATAACATTTCTTTTGTCACCATTACATGGATCAATGCTCTTATACTTAATTAACACATTGATGCTCTTATTGATACAAAATTCTAGTTATTGAACACATACAAACTTCTATTTACTGAACAAATTGATGCTCTTATTGATACACAATTCACTTATGCCCTTATAGATGTTGTACTCACAAGTGATTGTAACTACATATCATCATATTGGTGTACTATCAAACAAATGACATCGATGTACCTTATATTAAGTTATATACATAAACATTGAATTATTATAGATGCCTCGACACACTAAAATATTACTATATGTCTTAGTGTTCCATATTGTAACATGCACACTGATGTGGTTCTTGAGAATACCATAAGCAGTATAGGTCAACATTGATAGTTCAACTACCTCTATCTAGGTGTGGTAATGTACACAAATCTTTTGTTCTTTGGTGTGGCTCACTATATACAATACAAATACAAACTTCTATATAGTGCACCAATGCAACTAGACACATAGCACATCCAAGGAAAAAACCTCTTGCATAAACATTTACTTAACTTGTAATTTATTTTTATTATATTACACTTAAACATTAACTTGACTTGTAATTTATTTTTATTATATTACACTTCAACATTCACTTGACTTGTAATTTTATCATCCAAACTCACTACATTTAATTAGATGTATCCAATTAGTGTGCATGTCATGAGTTCATTGAAACATTGTATTACGTTGTATTGCACTTAGTTTGATTTAATTACACGTGCAAGAACTTTGACATAGTGCATTCATAAATAATAGATACACAATTCACTTATGCCCTTATAGATGTTGTACTCACAAGTGATTGCATACGAAGTGAAATATATCATTCATTTATAAGTGAAATGTCAATGTACATGTATCAAAAAGTAGATATATATCCAAAAGTACATGTCTCCAATAGTACATGTATCCAAAAGTACATATATATCCAAAACTATCCAAAAGTACATGTATCCAAAACTATTCAAGCCACTTGCACATGTATGCAAATGTACATATATTCTACAAGGCATGCATCAGAAGTAAAGCTTCCTCTTGTTCTTTCCTGACTTTGATCCACTAGGCTGATCTCTGGGATCAATGTGCGTCGATGGATCCTCCTCAGTGGAGCTAGACTCTGCAATACCATATCTCCTCCTCAGTGCAGCCAGACTCTGCAATACCATATCTCAATTAACTCAAAACCTATCAACATCTTGTTGGAAATTGAATGAAACAATTAGTCATCAATAGACATCTCACCTCAACGACATCCAGTGATAGTTGGAGTTCAGTTCCTTGTGTCGTAGATGGAGCCGTTGGTTCAACATCAATGATGGTTGGACCGAGAGGGCCAGGAGCTACTTCTTCTGTTGGTGGCTACAATCACCAAATGTTGAAGTAGTTAGACATGCATGAGTAAACAATAAAATACAATAATAAAATATGTCTAGCTAAACAACAATAATAAACTATATGTCTATATCAACTTAACGAGTTCAAATATCATCAAAGGATATACATTACCATGGTCTCAACCGTGGTAGAACCAAGGGGGGCAGGAACTGCTCCTGCTGCTGGTGCCTCAACTATGGTCGAAACAGGGGGGGCAGGAACTACTCCTGCTACTGGGGCCTACAATCACCAAATGTTGAAATAGTTAGACATGAATGAATAAACAATAGACAAAAATAATAAACTGTGTCAATATCACGTTGAAATAGTTAGGTATACCTCGGTGTGACTAGCTGCCATTGATGAAGCAGCATCAGCTGCTGCATCAACCATCGATGCTAGACTTTCTTCCATTAACTCCGGCTCCTGATGCAGTAAACATGCAAATCAAACATTAACAAAAACAACTTATGCACCAGATTTCAAGTTAAGCAACAGATATCATCGAAGGATATACATTACCATGGGCTCGGAAACTCCATGGCCGTGGGCAGCTCGAGTCTTTTTTGGAGTGGATGGTCCTCGTGGCCTAGTAGGTGGTGGTGCACTAGTGGATGGTCCTGCACTAGGTGCTACATCCCCACCCATCTGCTGAAGAGTAGTGCTATGGCGAAGGACCACTCGTGCCAGTGTCAAAAAAGCATCCCGTGTCTCAGTAACTACGCGAGTTGCAAGTGGGACATCTGGCCCATGCAATGGCGCGCGAGGTGCAGGGATAGGGCGATTAGGGTCTTGGACACTTGCATTGGGTTGGTTTTGGGGCATCCCCCCACCGATCCCCTGAAACTCCAAGTAAGAGAAATAGTTCATGTGTTTATGCAACATGAACTCCGCATACAACTTCCGAAGGAAATACAGGGGCATTTCCCTGTTGTTATGCAGTGGCGAATCAAAGACCATATACCATCTATCCATCCAGTTATCGATAAATGGTTGGAATGTGCACCACTCAGTGGATATATGTGGCCGGTTTGCATTTGGGATTTCTCCAGTCCGAGGATCCCTGAATAATGCAAAAAATTTTCTCCTTTGTTATTTTTAACCTTCTTATTGCCACATAATCCAATTCATCCTCTTGTTCTCTTCTTTTCCTCTCTCTATATGATGTGATATCATATAGTATATTAGTTGACTACGAAATAGTGTCAACAATAGCATCCATGGTGGATGCAAGCGAGCGGTTAATCTCATCGCTGACACGAAAAGAAGCACTGATGCCCCTTAAGCGGGCAAGCTCAATCAGAATCGCGGCATTCGGATCCATTGCAGAAACTGCAAAAAAACATCAATAAGCAAATCATTAGAAACATATACATGGCATATAGTGACGTCTCTTCAAAATTGAAAATGTATTAAATCAAACTCAAGTTAGCAATTTAATGACAAATTCACTTACATATATTTATTTAAACTTAACATTAAACATTTCACAATTAAAACGTAAGTTTCATTCAACTTGTGACTACATTCAGTTAATGAGTAAGTAAGAATTGGATATAACTTGTTCTAGCTTAGAAAGATGGTTGCGCTAACTTAGAAAGATGATTTGAATTTTGTTGAGAGGTTTGTCTTTCGTTTAAGGTTTGGATTTTGGCAGGAAAGGAGGAATTGTTCATTGTTTGGGACATGCCTTGGAGGCTATGATGATGTTGCTTGATCAAGGACAATCTTTCTTAGAGCATGATGATGGATATTCCAGAGCTAGTATAGTCCAGAGTTCGACAGGAGAAAACCCCGATGATATGTGTCAATGGGCATTGTATGAGTACAATTTCAGGCTTATGATGGTCTCCTATGTGTATATATGTAGAGCATATGATGTGTATTATGATGATCCTTGATGATTACTTGATATGTATCATGTAGGTCATGTTATGTACAACACCATGCATGCACTGAAGGTGGTTGGATGTGTGGAGATTCCAATAGAGTCAAAATGATCGCTCGAGGTGGGAAAGGTGTTGTTTGGTTCAGAGTAGAAGGTACATTTTATCTCAGTGACAAATTTGGTAGATGCATGGCATAAAGACATGTTCTGGGCAAACCATGTGCTTATATTTTCATAGGGGTCTACCCAAGACACAATAGTGGTGCTTAGTGTTAAAAGGGGGAAGTTGGAAAGGTTTCTAGGAAAACCTGTGGGTAGGTCTTAAGGGATATTAGATTTAGTGTCAAGACCAATATCCAAGACATTCGGTCAAGAGATTTCCTTTCGTACTTTTAGGAGAGTTAGTGGGTATAATTTGACATATTTTCATGCGTAGGAGAGAGAGGAGTCTCCTAGGAGAATGGGTTGTAGGCAATCCTTCCTCACATAATCTACGGAAACTAGCATGAAAGATTTCAATTTCATAGGGAGAAATTACAACAATCGATGGCATGATGAGATTGGAGACATATCCTGATGGATGTACCAGGAGTAACTTCCTCACTAAGAGGGACCGTTATCTTTTGGGGTAGCTTGGATATGTACTTCTGCAATGGTGGTGTCTAGTATGTGGAATTGTCCAAGCGACACTCTCTTGGTGAACACTTTATAAAGTGATTTTATAATGTTACCCTTTATATTTAATCACAAAAGTGAGTTTTACAATGTTGAGGAACTTAAGTGATTTAAGTGACCCCAATAAGAGAATAAGTCACAATTGCCGATCTTGTGAGGTTAATATCTAATCTTCACTCTTGAAGATGAAGGGTTAGGGATTTTGTCATTAATGAATTATAAAGGGATATCTAAGGAGAGGAAGAGGCACATTATGAATGAGAGATATTTTGGAGCCGAAGTAAAAAAGAGTGAGGAAGAGTACTGTAGCAAGAGAAAAGAGGGCGCAAATCCAAAGGAGGGAAGGAGAGCACACTTCCCAAGACATCCATTGCAAGAAATCGAGGAAGAGGAAGTCTCCAATAGCCTAGGAATGGAAATTGAGGTAGTTATGGTATTGTCCATACAACATCAAAAATCGGTATGTACAACAGCATTTAAGAGAGGTTTCAGGGGCCATATAGCCTATACATTATTTCCAAGTTGGGCCATACATGTCTATTTCTATTTGGGACTAATTTGGCATGGATTTCAAGGTTAGTTCAACGTGTACATAAGTTGTACAGTGTACAACAGACTTTGGCACGATTTCCTTAGTTGGCACAAGTTTTTAGGTGTGTAATAAATGTTTTAAAATTCCATATTTCTTCTATATGGGAAGATTAATAGGGAATGCCATTATGAAATTGTCCATGGTTCTATAGTGAGTACGAGTTCTTTCATCACTTTTTGAAAAGATGCTTGTTTATGCTTCCAGTCATATTGAAAAGATGTTTATTTATGCTTCCTAGATTCTAGTGAGAGTGGTTTTTTTTCTAATGGTTATGGTTTTAACAATCTCTAGGAATTTTGGCTTGCTTGTAATTTTAAAGGCCTTACTTCATATGTATGGCATATGATATAGATTTTTAGGCAATATTTGGTTTGTTGGTGAATTTCTCTTGAAGGGCAGGCTCTTTTGGTCATGTAATTGTTTGGGTTATTGACTATTCTATTTTTTTTATGTACTAGAGAGTTTCATTTGATTAGATATAGAATAGCATCTAAATTGTTTTTTATGAGGGAAAAAGACAATAAAAAGTTTAGTCTTCCTACATAATGCATGCCAATAGGGTTTTTTCCAATGGAATTGCCTAGAAACATTTGTGTCAATTGTATGTGATCAATTTATGTGTTTAGTCTTGGGGAAGGCATTGGCATATCATCATCTTTGGTTGGTTGGTGTTTTGGCTATGAGATGGTTGTTTATTTTTTTATGGTTTTTATTGCATTTACAAATAAAAAATGGTAATTTAAGTATCTAATTGAAAAAAAAAGCTATGGGTGAATGAATTACCTATTAATATGATGATTCACCAAAGGATTTGTCTTCAAATTGAGGAATGGGCACTCTTCCAAGCTGCTAGGGCATGGGCATGCCGTCATTTTCGCGATCCTCTTTGGTGAAAACGACTCTCGGGTCGGGACTGTGTGTTTTTTTATTTGTTTTTAGATTTACAAAATGCGCACGCATTATAGAGTTACAAAATGCATGCGGGTTTTGGAGTTATATAACACATGCGCGTTATTATTACCTGGCCTACATGTCTACTGACATGTCAGGCTTGGATTTACTATTCCAAGTGCTATGGAAGAGGAGTGTGTTCTTTTTATATGTAACGTGAGCCTGTTCCTAAAAAGTAAGATTGCATCTAAAAGGTCCCTCAACTTCTTTATCAAAATGAGAAAGAAGAAGGATCATGCAAAAGAGTGCTAGATACTGTTGGATCTAAGGTAATATCTTATACACAGGGCCTTATTTGTAAATCTAACATTGTGTGAGGGAAGATGATATTCACATCATCTTGAAGGCATTTCATGATGAGACATATGGGGGGGATTTTGTTGATACGAGAATTGGTCATAATGCATTAAGAATGGGGTATTTTTGGCCAACCATGTTTCAAGACATGAAGAAATATGATCAAGCATGTGACAGTTGCTAAAGGATGGGCCAGCCAAAAATATTGGATGAGATGCTGCTTCAACCACAGTTAGTGGTTGAATATTTTGACAAATGGGATCTGGACTTTATATGGCCTATCAATCCTCCTTAGAAACAAAATGATTATATCCTGCTTTTCATATATTACATGACTAAGTGGGTGGAGGCTATGGATGTGGTAAAATCCAATGATCAATCTATAATAGATTTCCTATATGGAGATATATTCACCCGCTTTGGAGTACCCAGAGAGATAGTAACAAATGGAGGAGGAAAATTTGTGTCTTGTAAAATGGAAGCCCTATTTCAGAAATATGATATTCAACATTGGATAAACTCACCATATCATCCACAACAAATGGCCTGGTGGAAAGGAAAAATAAGGTAATTGAGGATATCCTTACAAACACAGTGAAGAGTCAATGCAAGGATTGTGATCAAAGGCTTCCACAAGCATTTTGACCCTATCATACTACATGGAGAAACACTACATTTTTCTCCCCATATGAACTCATGTACAGAAATAATGTTGTTTTTGCCATTGAATTCGAGATCAAAACCCTAAAGAAAATTGTAGAAGAAAAAGTGGACTTAACGGAGGCTCAGAGGAATCGGTTGAATCAATTAAATGAATTAGATGAGAAGTGCACAATTGATTTACATTAGATGACATTAATTCAACAACAATGCTCAAAATGGCATGATACGTTTATAGAAAAGAACGTATTTTACGAAGCACACTCGGATATATTTTATGACTCATGGTTCAAGAAGGAATTTAAGGGAAAATTGCGTACAAGATGGTTGGAAATCTATAAAATAGATAAGGTATTCGATAGTGGAACCGTTTGTTTCACCAGTATCGATGAAAATTAGACACCTTTGATTGCAAACGGTCATCGTATACTACTTTTTCATAACCTATTTCAAAGGATGCATTGATCTCTTCGGTTGTAGCTGATCCGAATTGTCAATTAATACAGGAGCATGGGTTTTCCCTTGTTTTTGAGAATCTTTAAAATCTACTGCAATTCCACATAAAAAATTGTAAATAAATAAATATTTGATTTCTTTTGTTGTTTTAAATCTTTGATTGGTTAGTTGTTTTGATAATCATATGCGAAATTTAATTTTGCATCCAGGGAGCTTTCTCACTTGAAATTTGAGTAAACAAATAGGGAGATATGTTAAAAATACGAACAAAAAAAGTAGTTTTTTTATGATACCTATCCCCAAATTTATATTAAAAAATTGTTTAATACCTATATGGTATTTCAATTTTAAATCAATTTCATTTCCTAACGCATGATGAGATGGAATTTGAATTAGGGTAGAAAGGCCCATTTCGAGGGTAAATTTCCTCTAATGTAGGTGGGGTTTTAATACAAGAAAATTATGCCATGTCATACAAACCTATAAAATTAAAGGAACATAAGATCAAATCCTTATTGGGTGAAATCATGAATATGGGTGTCTATTCTATGAGAATCGAATTTCGAAATCCATATTCCAAACTCTTTTGGCTAAACAATTTTTTGTTTTTCGATCGAACTAATTTATGTTTTGGACTGAAAACATGTAACTAACTTGTGCCTAAAAAAAATGTTCGTCCAAAAATTAAATTTAACAAAGAACTTCATTATGTGCACTTTGTAAGCATAGCTAGGAAAATAATGTCCGACATATAGTTTTCCGGCCGAACGTTTTTTCGGTGAAACAATTGTTTTACCAAAACATGTTTTCAACCAAACATTTGTTTGGTCGAACAATTGTCATATATGTATTAACCGAACATAACTGTATTTCATTTTTTCATTTGCTCTCTGTGTTTTTTTATTGGTTCTTTGCGCTATATCTGTTATATCATTCGCGAGCGTGATCTATTCTGGTGCATCCTACTATGTCTAGCGTGTCCTGTCATTTTCGATAATGAGTGCATCCTGTCATTTGTGTCTCTGCTGCATCCTACTGTCTGCATGGTGGTGGTTTTTATCAGCCTATTTTTGGTGCGGTGGTGGAGGATTCAAACCCTCATCCACGTAGTGGTGGAGATTCTAGGTTCCTCATATGTTGCGCCATGTTGTTTTCGAGACTAAGGACGTTAGTTCTATGCTACAAATTAACGGCTTTGTCATATTGATTCTTTAACCGTTGCTTGTGTGGTTTGTTTTTTGCAAGCGCATCTCAGTAATGTTCATCTAGATGCTCCATATGCAACAAACATTCCTCTATTTCATAAGTATATGGAAGAAGGTGAATTGCAATATCTAAGGATGGTATCTCGCATTCCACCACAGTCACTACTTCCGCCCCATGAACGAGATGGAAGGGTAAAGACTCTGTGGAAGTCTTAAAATTCATTCGGTATGCCCAAATCATAGGATACAACATGATATGCTAGATCGATCTACTCGCATTAGTGTTATTCTTGAGAATGGTTTTCAATGTTTTGTTAATGGCTTCTACTTGCCCATTTCCTGTGGGTAAAATCAAGATGAGTGGTATTTCCTAAAATCTACCATATTAGTTAATTATGTTGTCATCTTGATTTAGAATTGACTTCCATGGTCAGTGAGAATATACTTCGGAATACAAAACATGGTGATAATTTGATTGAACACGAGGTATGTTGCAGTCTCACCATCGACTTTTAAGGTAGGAATTGCCTCTGCTAACTTTGTAAATTAGTCTATAGTGACAATGATATACTCGTGCTTCCTAGTAGACACTCGGTTGCAGGTCACGAAATCCACCCCCCACTTGGTGAAGGGTCCTACCGCAATGAAGAGATAGAGAGGATGAGCATGTAACCACATCTTTCTGATGTAGAAATGACATGGATGACAATCCTTTACATCCTCTACACAATCTTTAAATATGGTAGGCCGAAAATACCATTCACGCAAGATCTTTTGGGTCGTTGCTAATCCATATAAATGACCCCACACGCTCTGTCGTGAGGATCATTCAAGACAAAATCATCCTCCTCATGGGTGAGGCATCGATGTAAGATAGAATCTACCCCTCGTCTATATAATGTATCTATTATTATTAGGTGTTTTTTAGACTTCAATCTTAACTTGCGTCATTGTTCCCATGAGAAGGTTGCGGGACTCTTCAAAGTATGAAGATATACTAAAGATATCTCTATACCAAGGATCAAAGGTTGAAATTAAAAAAATGTGCTCATCAGGAAATTGCTCATTTTCTATCACTACACTTTCATTAGTCTTGAAATCTGATATTGGCTCCGCAAATACTAGGGACTTTTTGACTTGGCAGACTAAAAATCTAAGTCAAAATTCTAGAGTATGATAATCCACTTGTTAAACTTTCCCCTAATTATGTGTCGGGATAGAACATATTGAAATCGATTCACATCCACAAATACAATGTTTTTCCTCAACAAAATGTAATTCCCCAACCTCTAGACGACATATACTATCGTGAAAGCCATTTTTTCCATGTGTGAATATATAATATTAGAACCAACCAAAGCACGAATGAGATAATATATGACATGCTTTTTGAGCTTGTCATCCTTCTAAACTAACACTATACCAATCATAGACTCAAATGCGGTGAGATACAATATAAATTCCTTTTAGTCTGGTGTACATAAGAGAGGAGTTAATAATAGTTCTTTCTTCAATTCCTTGAAGGATTGTTGTGCAGTTTCATCCAATAGAAATGGGGTGTCTTGCTTGAGTAATTGCATGAATCCCTTAGTGATCTTGCCATAATTCACACTAAACCGTCTGAGAAAGTTTTACTTTCCTTCTAGACTTTGTAGTTGTATAATTCTTAGAGGAGGAGGAAGATTAATAATCACCTCTACTTTTGATGGATCAACCCTATATGGTTGTTTGAGACTATAAAGACTAGAAGTCATCCTAATTTGACATAGAAGATACAATTATGGGTATTTAAGTGAATCTTGTAGTGCCTGCATCTTTCAAAAATTAAAAGTACGTGATCCAAATGATCATTCCTCTTTCAAGAATGAGTCGGAAGATCATTTAGGCAGGCCTCGACAATGTCCTTGATGTCATGAAAAGAAAAATCCATTGCTCATTGAAACACTCCCCCAGCATTCTTGAAGTCAAATGACAACTTCTTGTACACGATTATACCTGAGCAGAAGACAAAGGCGATTTTATGCTTGGATGGTCCTCGAGTTTAATCTGAATCTAGTTATATCTCGAGAATCCATCCATAAATGAAAAAATTTGCTACTCGCGCACGCATCGATAATATGATCTATGAAAGGTGTGGGGTAGTTGTCCTTAGGAGTACATGCCTTGTTCAAATCCCTGAATTCAGTACAAACATATATAGTCCCTTGTTTCTTATCGACTAAAATGAGGATGGATATTGATTCTATGAGAGAGATAGGGTATATGAAACCGTACTTCAATAGTTTTTCCACTTTATCCTTGACGGTCGTCACCTTACATGGGTTCATCGATCGAATATTTTGCTAAATAAGTTTAGCGTTATGGTAGTTTATAATCTTGACCTCTACAATGGATGGGTCTATGCCTAGCATATCCTCATAAGACCATGCAAAAACATCGCGTAACTCCTTAAATAAGGAAGTGTAACTAGAAATTTATTTAGCTGAATAATTTGCTCCAATATGAAAATTCTTCATGACATCAAGTTTGAGGGAGATATTGGTCGGTATAGTGGTGTAAATGTTTTTTGTATCCCCCTCGACAAACACTCCCTCCTTAGGAAAAGGGTTCGCAGGCTAATCAATACCTTCAATTAGTCTCACATTGAACTCAGAGTTTTTAATCTTGCTTATATCCAGTAGAAAATAGCACTTGTGATGTAAGTCTTCACAATGTTTCTCTTCTCCTATCATAGCCTCTGGAATGGCTTCATCATATTGTAAAACAATATCTAAGTAGTCATACAAATATGTTGAGTTCTCCTCCCAAGCGGGCAAGTAGTATTCATTTGACTCCTCTAAGATGTAAGTAGTCGAGATGAAATCAACAGTAGCATCAAATATAGCTTGGTAGGCTACTTCTGTTGTTGCAAAGGGAACATTAGCCTCTTCTTGCGAAGGGAGAACCAATGGATCATTTCTATCTATAAATGTACAAATTTTCTTCCCTACACTCGTCGTGCCTAGGTATTTTATAGGAGCACTCATCAAACTTCTTCTTATTTTTGGTAAACCTTTTTTATATTATTATTTTAACCATATATTTGTTTATTGATATTTTCATAATTACCTCCTTAACATCCACAATAATTACCAAAAAATGTATTTCATGACAATAAAAAATCAAAGTGATAACATGTATTCTCATCTTAATAAATATATTTTTTTTAAACTCAATATTAGAACAAATAATATTCGCTTAAAAGAAACATATAATTAATGTAACATCTCATGAACAAAGACTATCGAGACGCAAAATTTTATTGGAGATAAAAATTATTTTTATAACTAAATAAAGGCTGAGTTCAATGGTATTACATAGTAAGTACATGAACCATAAACACAAAAATTAATTTTATAACCAAATTAACCCTGAACGCTGAGTTCAAGGTATTACATAGTAACTGCATCAACCATAATCACAAAAATTAATTCTATTTCAAAAAGAACTCTATTTCAATGGAGTTCTAATGCTATTTCAAAATGAACTCTAATTCAATGGAGTTCTAATGCTATTTCAAAATGAACTCTATTTCAATGGAGTTCTAACTGACTAGGGATTACATAATAATAACAATCAACCCAAGGCTGTGAAAAACTTGAATTTCATATGAAAAGCAAAGACAGAATAACCACTGGTAGTAGTAACATGAGCAGTTGGGTTTGAAAAGGTTGTCTTCCACTGTATGTTTTCCAAATTAAGCATCAAGACTGCTCCCCCCATAGTCTGAATGAATGTCAAGCTGCTCTTTCCGTCATACGCCGCCACAACCTCCATTGATGGAAATGGTAAACCTTCTGTAGTCAAAAGATCCCACAAAGTTCCATCGGGATTTGATTTCCATACACCGACTAAAGCAAAGGGATTCCCGTGTCGACCTCATCAGAACAAAGCCTTGAAGTCCAAGTATCTGTAGAGGAATTGTACACAAGAACGTGTATTTCCAGTATTCTCAGCTCTCCCCACACCACCACTCTAAATGCATTTTGATCGGCTGGGTCAACAACTATGTTGATAGACAGCTGCATAAACGGGGCAGCCCATATTTTTCTTTTCAGAGCTAACTCCAGACGAAGGTGCGAGTTTACCCAGGTGTCTGGCAGCATTAGGGTTTGGGTTGTTAATGGATTAACAACAGCCAGTATCCCTTCTCTGCTAAAAAAAAGTAGAAGACCCTCCATAGGTCCATGGGGAAGCCAGTCCCGATAGTGGCACTCCGCCTTCGAAATGTACCACTTTTTTGAGTTGATGTTTAAGAAGAAAAAGCTATGAGGATTCGTGGGAGGGCTACCGAGAACAATGCACGACTCCTCGCCTCTTTGGTCGTACAGGTCTTGAAAGTCCTTGCAGAACGAAACTATGCGACGCCAAGTGGCGCAAGTTCTCCGAGCTATCAAGAGCTCGAAGATGGACAGCCGAGCAAAAATCTCATGCAGAATGGCCATTGGGAGGCGGCCAAATTGGCATTCAGTCGCTCTATCGTGGCGCCATTTCTTGAGAGCAGGATCTGGTGGGTTCGGCTGTTCTTTGCAGCTATCAACATGACTTCCTGGAATCTTCTAGCTGCATAATGTAATTTCCTCATTACTCAATTCATGGGTTGTCCCTTGGCCGCCCAAATCTTTCTCGGTAGCCATCTTATCAGAAATATGAACCCGAGGCTTCATATGGCTTCGCCCAAATAACTCGGTCTATGTATTTTTGCAGATAATGAATCCGTCACGTCTCTATTACTAACCTCTCTATTTATAGAAAAGTTCTAACAAAAAAAATGTTTTCAATAATCTAAACCCTATATCTCATCTAAATTTTTGGGTAGACGGATCCTTTGTCCCACAAACAAGCCGTCTCATACACCAATTGCTGTTTGCTTTGGTGGTGGCCTTAAAAATATAATATTATTATTTTTATTATTATTAATAATATTATAAGAGTTCTTAAGAAAAAGTCCTAAGTAATACAATGCCATTAAACATACTGTGGTCATTATTTCCACTTTCAAGGCTCTCGAATATTTAAGTTCCTTGGGTTCTTAAATATTATAATGTTAACTCTTTTACTGTTATTAAATATAGTATAGGTCCATTTTAAATCCGGATGATAGAGGGGAATCCAATATTTTGAGTTTTACATTTTTTAACCCTTTTGATAGGTGTGAGTTCTTAAATATTACAATGTCAACTTTTCTACTGTTATTAAATATAGTATAGGTCCATTTTAAATCGGGATCAAAGAGGGGTTCCGATATTACTCTTAACTTTTTTACTGTTATTATTATTATTATTAATATCATAAGAGTTCTTAAGAAAAAGTAGTAAGTAATACAATGTCATTAAACATAAGGTGGTCATTATTTCCACTTTTGTGGATCTTGAATATTTAAGTTCCGTGGGTTCTTAAATATTATAATGTTAACTCTTTTACTGTTATTAAATATAGTATAGGTCCATTTTAAATCAACATGATAGAGGGGAATCCAATATTTTGAGGTGTACATTTTTTAACCATTTGGATTGGTGTGAGTTCTTAAATATTACAATGTCAACTTTTTTACTCTTATTAAATATAGTATAGGTCCATTTTAAATCGGGGTCACAGAGTGGGATCCAATATTTTGAGGTGTACAATTTTTAACCATTTTTAAGCATTTTAATTTTGTTTATATTTTATTTAACTCAATATGTAATTTATATTTTTCATTTTTATTTTTTAATATGATTAACCTAACATGATCTCCTCCCTATAATTATGTGAGAGATGGTTATTTTTCATTTCAAAATAACTTTCTTAATTTTATATAATTAATTAACTAATATTTCTTTTTATGTTTTAAATTTATGATTAACTCTTTTAAATAATTAAATAATATTTTATTGATATTTTAAATTTATAATTTTTATAATATACCCCACGTGATGATAAAAGGTGATGGTTTGTATTGGCCTCCAAAACATCCAATTTTTTAACTGCGAAGATACAATATCAAGATCCATTCTCGAGTGGATATCTCCACCTTTAATGTGGTGAATATAATATCAAAAAGTAACTTTACATGTTAAAAAAACTTTTTTATTTTGAATTTTTTTAACATAAATATAGATTTATTATTTCTTTTGTAATTTTTGAAATTTTCAAAAACATTTTAAGAACATTTTTATTTTTAAACCTAAATGCAATTTAATTTAATAAAAATAAAAAGGCTTCTCTTTTTGTTTATCTAAACTATTTCAACCGGATCTAGCACGTCTCGCCTTCGTGGATTGATACCCATTTGTCTTGATTTCCACCCTTCGCTCTATTTCGATTGTTAAAATAAATAAAATTTTATTTTAGTAAAAAGTTTTATGGATTTCATTCCTTGAGTTGTTATTGTTTTAATCTAAATAATATTTATATTAAAAAAATAAAAAAAAAATAATTTATGTTAATAAAATTATGTAGAATTTTTTTATAGGATTTTCATTTTTTGAGTTATTTTTTTAAACTAAATAATATTTTATATTGTAAAAATAACTAGTATATATCTATATTAAATCTAGATTGATCAAGCACTTAGTGGGATATAATTTCTTGAGGTGTACATTTTTAACCTTTGGATCCCTAGAGGTACTTGACACATCTAGGATTAAAATAGATATATGCTAGTTTACCTTATTATTTATTTATTGCCTCGAGAGGTGCTCTAAAGCCGAGTATGGGGGAGATCTTGTAACGTTACATAACATTATGTAACGTTATGTCGGCTATAAATAATAAATAAAAGAAAATTATTTTTTTCTAATTATCCTCCAAAATAAATGTGAGCCACAAAAACAACACAATATGGGGGAGATGTTGTGATGTTCCTACTTAACAAAATAATAAAAAATAAAAAATAAAATTATCCTAAAAAAAATGATGGTCGTGCACATGGTTTTAAAACCATGTGCAAGGCCTCGTAAACAACCCATGGTTTTATTGTACATGGTTTAGGAGGGCCTTGTAAATGGTTTTAAAACCATGTGCAATGCCTCCTAAAGAACCAATGGTTTTATTGTACATTGTTTAGGAGGTCGTTACAAATTGTTTTAAGACCATGTGTAAGGCCTCCTAAACAACCCATGGTTTTAGGAGGGCCTTGCACATGGTTTTGAAATCATGTATGGGGGAGATTGTAATGTTATTTCCTAACAAAATAAAAAAATATTATCTCAGCCATAAATAGTATTAAATATTAATAATAAAATATTATATGTCAACCTTAAATAAAAATATGTGTCTTTTAGTGTGAATCACACACACCAAAGCTGTTCATTGAGTGCAATACTTAAGAAGAGGTTTGCACCTCCAAAGGTTTGATCCCTCTCTGCGCTTGATAGAGCTAGGATTTGGATCTATGATCATTTATTTAAGTCATATGTAATTTATATTGTTCATATTTTAGTTTTTAATATTTTTTATTTAGTTATGTCCATTAACATAATCTCACTAACGTGACACGATCTCCCCCACACTGGGTTGGTGAGCACCTCGTGGTGCTCTAAATTTTGTTTTAGTTTATATTAATAAAATTATGTTGATTTATTTTTATATTAAATTAAACTTAATTGTTAATTATATCTATTTTTTTTAAAACTCCATTAGTTAATGTTTTGAAGAATCAAACATGATCATAAATATTAAAATTGAACACATCCAAAATTTATCATTAAAAAAAATAAAAAATATAAGTTTTATAATTCTCATAAAATCAAATAAGTTGTGATATTAATTATAATCTTGGACTAATATAATTGAAATGAAATAATATAAGATTTATTTAGTTTTCAATTGTTCTTAATAGAACGAATTAAGATGTTATATTGTTTAACAAAGAGTTCATTATATTGTATGCACTTTACACCCACAATTAATTTCTCTAGTATGATATTGAATAGATCCAGTTGTTTGGTTTTCTTTAAGACTCTACAACCAATATCTTTTATAGTAACAACACAATTTGAAGTAAGTCATATAGTAATATTCAAGTTTTAGGCTTCTTTTCATAACAACATCACAATTTCAAGTAAGTCATATCAATACTATTCAAGTTGTAGCCCTATATCCAATGACAGCCAATGTCCACTAGCTTGAGCATTTGATTGGCTATTGGGATGACGACCTCATAGATTTTGATCTTCAAGGTGAGATCTTGGAGATAAATGTTGAATATATGTATTTCATTACAAGTTTGTCTCACAGGGGTATGCCTGCGAACCTTGAGGCTACTGGTAGGGGCGGTGACCCTATGAGTGTCCAAGATTACATCGACACCTACTAAACACCAGGTATTCAAAAGAAGGGATCATGCATCCCAACTGTTCATATTACCAGATTCCCACTAGAGGCAGTGGTAAGTACCATAGTGTGGGTTGCGAGATCTTCTCCAATACATCTCGCCACTTGGACTCAAATAAGAGATGTTGTGAAGTGTATACAGGGTACTATTTTTTATTGGTGCTCGAGAATGATCCCGATCATGAGGAAGAATCTCCCTCACTATAAGAGAGGAAACCGCAAGAATTTTCAGTATTATAGAATATTGGACGCATTCTTGTTTGAGAGAGTTCCTCCAATTATCCCTGCAGTGACACTACCATCAAATTCTCCTCGTCATGCTAGAATGACCAGGTGGGGAGAGGTCTTCCTCGATAAAGGAGGCAGGGGATCTATCCAGAGTGTATATGACGATGAGTTCTACGTGTGGTGGGAGTGGTAGTTAACAACACTCGAGCAGTTTCCTTAGTCTTGACTAGATTTTTGAGGAGACAATGATCTTGTCCTCCCGCGAGGCGGAGTATGGGGAGAGATAGGTATTTTGATTTTATGTTTTTAAAAATTTATGAATTTTTATCATAAAATTATATACATATGTATAAGAGTTCTAATCCACTTTAAATGATTTTTAAATGCAGATATTCAGCATGTACGCCGCAATGGGCACCCTAGGATGTTTGTGCAGCCTGTATAGGGTGGGGATCAAGGGATACTTAGAGTTCTCGAGGGAAATTTGTCCATGATAACCCAAGTAATTCCCACTATAGAGGTTGAGAAGATTCCTATTTTCATGCAGCGATTTGTAGTTGGGATTCTAGCCATCTAGATACACCTCATGAGGAGGGCATCTAGGGCTGTTTTATTTTATAGGGAGGCCGAAGAGGCCGCTCTAGCTAATGATGCTGATGATAAGGCCTATACTTATAGGGATTTTTATGGATTGTGATCCAAATTTTTGTATATTTATACAGTTGTGACTGGATGTTAGGATCAAAAAATCGGCCTATCTATGGACATATTTTTACACACACACACACACACACACACACACACGCACACACACACACACACACACATATATATATACCTATATTTCATGATTATTTACATGTGTTCCAAATGTATCCATTGTGTGTATTTTACAAAATATGTGTTAAGTTCCAATGTAGAATGTAGTTCGCATATGCATGAGTAAATGTATTTTCATTTCGTGAAATGTAATTAAATTAAATATAATCAAAATTTCTTTCAAGTAATCTAACCTCCAAAAACTGACATAACAAGGAGGTAGGGTTTCGTACGTGATAAGCTCCATTGAGTTGGGAAACCACCAGTTAAGAGTCAAGTCTGAATTCTAACTAGGTGATGCCATGTGACAAGGAATCACATGACAACTCAATAAAATCCTTGTACTCAACCACATTATTGGTATCAGGACTTACGCAAGTGCCTCCAGAGGCAACTAGCTGTCCTATGGGTGAATGAATTACCTATTAATATGATGATTCACCGAAGGATTTGTCTTCAAATCGAGGAATGGGCACTCTTCCAAGCTGCTAGGGCACGGGCACGCCATAATTTTCATGATCCTCTTTGGTGAAAACGACTCTCGGGTCGGGACTGTGTGTTTTTTTATTTGTTTTTAGATTTACAAAATGCGCATGCATTATAGAGTTACAAAACGCGTGCGCATTTTGGAGTTCTATAACGCATGCACGTTATTGTTACCTAGCCTACATGTCTCCTGACATGTCAGGCTCGGATTTACTATTCCAAGTGCTATGGAAGAGGAGCGCATTCTTTTATATGTAACGTGAGCTTGTTCCTAAAAAGTAAGATTGCATCTAAAAGGTCCCTCAACTTCTTTATCAAAACGAGAAAGAAGAAGGATCATACAAAAGAGTGCTAGATACTGTTGGATCTAAGGTAATATCTTATACACAGGGCCTTATTTAGAAATCCAACATTGTGTGAGGGAAGATGATATTCACATCATCTTGAAGGCATTTCATGATGAGACATATGGGGGGGATTTTATTGATATGAGAATTGGTCATAATGCATTAAGAATGGGGTATTTTTGGCCAACCATGTTTCAAGACATGAAGAAATATGATCAAGCATGTGAGAGTTGCTAAAGGATGGGCCAGCCAAATGGGATCTCGACTTTATATGGCCTATCAATCCTCCTTAGAAACAAAATGATTATATCCCGATTTTCATAGATTACATTACTAAGTGGGTGGAGGCTATGGATCTGGTAATAGATTTCCTATATGGAGATATATTCACCCGCTTTGGAGTACCGAGAGAGATAGTAACAAATGGAGGAGGAAAATTTGTGTCTTGTAAAATGGAAGCCCTATTTCAGAAATATGATATTCAACATCAGATAACCTCACCATATCATCCACAACAAATGGCCTGGTGGAAAGGAAAAATAAGGTAATTGAGGATATCCTTACAAACACAGTGAAGAGTCAATGCAAGGATTGGGATCAAAGGCTTCCATAATCTTTTTGACCCTATCGTACTACATGGAGAAACACTACATTTTTCTCCACATATGAACTCGTGTACAGAAATATTGTTGTTTTTTCCTTTAAATTTGAGATCAAAACCCTAAAGAAAATTGTAGAAGAAAAAGTGGACTTAACGGAGGCTCAGAGGAATCGGTTGAATCAATTAAATGAATTAGATGAGAAGTGCACAATTGATTTACATTAGATGACATTAATTCAACAACAATGCTCAAAATGGCATGATACATTTATAGAAAAGAACGTATTTTACGAATCACACTCGGATTTATTTTATGACTCATGGTTCAAGAAGGAATTTAAGGGAAAATTGCATACAAGATGGTTGGGAATCTATAAAATAGATAAGGTATTCGATAATGTAACCGTTTGTTTCACCAGAATCGATGAAAATTAGACACCTTTGATTACAAATGGTCATCGTATACTACTTTGTCATAACCTATTTCAAAGGATGCATTCATCTCTTCTGTTGTAGCTGATCTGAATTGTCAATTAATACAGGAGCATGGGTTTTCCCTTGTTTCTGAGAATCTTTAAAATCTACTACAATTCCACATAAAAAATTGTAAATAAATAAATATTTGATTTCTTTTGTTGTTTTAAATCTTTGATTGGTTTGTTTTTTTTATAATCATATGCAAAATTTAATTTTGCATCCAAGCAGCTTTCTTGCTCAAAATTTGAGTAAACAAATAGGGAGATATGTTAAAAATACAAACAAAAAAAGTAGTTTTTTTATGATACCTATCCCCAAATTTATATTAAAAAAATTTTCAAGACCTATATGGTATTTCAAATTTAAATCAATTTAATTTCCTAACACATGATGAGATGGAATTTGAATTAGGGTAGAAAGGCCCATTTCGAGGGTAAATTTCCTCTAATGTAGGTGGGGTTTTAATACAAGAAAATTATGCCATGTCATACAAACCTAGAAAATTAAAGGAACATAAGATCAAATCCTTATTGGTTGAAATCATGAATCTGGGTGTCTATTCTATGAGAATCGAGTTTCGGAATCCATATTCCAAACTCTTTTGGATGAACAATTTTTTGTTTTTCGGTTGAACTAATTTATGTTTTGGACTGAAAACATGTAACTAACTTGTGCCTAAAAAAAATGTTCGTCCAAAAATTAAAGTTAACAAAGAACTTCATTATGTGCGCTTTGTAAGCATATCTAGGAAAATAATGTCCGACATATAGTTTTTCGGCCGAACGTTTTTTCGGTGAAACAATTGTTTTACCAAAACATGTTTTCAACCAAACATTTGCTTGGTCGAACAATTGTCATATATGTAATAACCGAACGTAACTGTATTTAATTTTGTCATTTGCTCTCTGTGTTTTTTTATTGGTTCTTTCTGCTATATGTGTTCTATCATTTGCGAGTGTGATCTATTCTGGTGCATCCTACTATGTCTAGCACGTCCTGTCATTTTTGAGAGTGACTGCATCCTGTCGTTTGTGTCTCTGCTGCATCCTACTGTCTGCATGGTGGTGGTTTTTCTCAGCCTGTTTTTTGTGCGGTGGTGGAGGATTCAAACCCTCGTCCACGTAGTGGTGGAGATTCTTGGTTCCTCATATGTTGAGCCATGTTGTTTTCGAGACTAAGGACGTTAGTTCTATGCTACAGATTAAGGACTTTGTCATATTGATTCTTTAACCGTTGCTTGTGTGGTTTGCTTTTTGTAAGCGCATCTCAGTGATGTTCATCTAGATGCTCCAGATGCAACAAACATTCCTCTATTTCATAAGTATAGGGAAGCAGGTGAATTGCAATATCTAAGGATGGTATCTCGCATTCCACCACAGTCACTACTTTCGCCCCATGAATGAGATGGAAGGGTAAAGACTCTATGGAAGTCTTAAAATTCATTCGGTATGCCCAAATCATAGGATACAACATGATATGCTATATCGATCTACTCGCATTAGTGTTATGCTTGAGAATGGTTTTCAATGTTTTGTTAATGACTTCTACTTTCCCATTTCCTATGGGTAAAATCAAGAGGAGTGGTATTTCCTAAAATCTACCATATTAGTTAATTATGTTGTCATCTTGATTTGGAAATGACTTCCATGGTCAGTGAGAATATACTTCGGAATACAAAACATGGTGATAATTTGATTGAACACGAGGTATATTGCAGTCTCACCATCGACTTTTAAGGTAGGAATTGCCTCTGCTAACTTTGTAAATTAGTCTATAGTGACAATGATATACTTGTGCTTCCTAGTAGACACTCGGTTGCAGGTCACGAAATCCACCCCCCACTTGGTGAAGGGTCCTACCGCAATGAAGAGATAGAGAGGATCAGGATGCAACCACATCTTTCTGATGTAGAAATGACATGGACGACAATCCTTTACATCCTCTACACAATATTTAAATATGGTAGGCCGAAAATACCATTCACGCAAGATCTTCTGGGTCGTTGCTAATCCAGATAAATGACCCCACACGCTCTGTCGTGAGGATCATTCAGGACAAAATCATCCTCCTCATGGGTGAGGCATCAATGTAAGATAGAATCTACCCCTCGTCTATATAATGTATCTATGATTATTAGGTGTTTTTTAGACTTCAATCTTAAGTTGCATCGTTGTTCCCATGAGAAGGTTGCGGGACTCTTCAAAGTATCAAGATATACTAAAGATATCTCTATACCAAGGATCAAAGGTTGAAATTAAAAAAATGTGCTCGTTAGAAAATTGCTCATTTTCTATCACTACACTTTCATTAGTCTTGAAATATGATATTGGCTCTCCAAATACTAGGGACTTTTTTGACTTGGCAAACTAAAAATCTAAGTCAAAATTCTAGAGTATGATAATCCACTTGTTAAACTTTCCCCTAATTATGTGTCGGGATAGAACATATTGAAATCGATTCACATCCACAAATACTATGTTTTTCCTCAACAAAATGTAATGCCCCAACCTCTAGACGACATATACTGTCCTCAAAGCCATTTTTTCCATGTGTGAATATATAATATTAGAACCAACCAAAGCACGATTGAGATAATATATGACATGCTTTTTGAGCTTGTCATCCTTCTAAACTAACACTATACCAATCATAGACTCAAATGCGGTGAGATACAATATAAATTCCTTTTAGTCTGGGGGACATAAGAGAGGAGTTAATAATAGTTATTTCTTTAATTCCTTGAAGGATTGTTGTGCGTTTTCATCCCATAGAAATGGGGTGTGTTGCTTGAGTAATTGCATGAATCCCTTAGTGATCTTGCCATAATTCACACTAAACCGTCTGAGAAATTTTTACTTTCCTTCTAGACTTTGTAGTTGTATAATGGTTAGAGGAGGAGGAACATTAATAATCACCTCTACTTTTGATGGATCAACCCTATATGGTTGTTTGAGACTATAAAGACTAGAAGTCATCCTAATTTGACATAGAAGATACAATTATGGGGATTTAAGTGAATCTTGTAGTGCCTGCATCTTTCAAAAATTAAAAGTACGTGATCCAAATGATCATTCCTCTTTCAAGAATGAGTCGGAAGATCATTTAGGCAGGCCTCGAAAATGTCCTTGATATCATGAAAAGAAAAGTCCATTGCTCATTGAAACACTCCCCCAGCATTCTTGAAGTCAAATGACAACTTCTTGTACACGATTATACATGAGCAGAAGAAAAAGGCGATTTTATGCTTGGATGGTCCTCGAGTTTAATCTGAATCTAGTTATATCTTGAGAAACCATCCATAAACGAAAAAATTTGCTACTCGCACACGCATCGATAATCTTATCTATGAAAGGTGTGGGGTAGTTGTCCTTAGGAGTACATGCCTTGTTCAAATCCCCGAATTCAGTACAAACAGATATAGTCCCTTGTTTCTTATCAACTGAAATGAGGATGGATATTCATTCTATGAGAGAGATAGGGTATATGAAACCGTACTTCAATAGTTTTTCCACTTTATCCTTGATGGTCATCACCTTACATGGGTTCATCGGTCGAATATTTTGCTAAATAAGTTTAGCATTAGGGTAATTTATAATCTTGACCTCTACAATGGATGGGTCTATGTCTAGCATATCCTCGTAAGACCACGCAAAAACATCGCGTAACTCCTTAAATAAGGAAGTGTAACTAGAAATTTATTTAGGTGAATAATTTGCTCCAATATGAAAATTCTTCATGACATCAAGTTTGAGGGAGATATTGGTCGGTATAGTGGTGTAAATGTTTTTTGTATTCCCCTCGACAAACACTCCCTCCTTAGGAAAAGGGTTCACAGGCTAATCAATACCTTCAATTAGTCTCACATTGAACTCAGAGTTTTCAATCTTGCTTATATCCAGTAGAGAATAGCACTTGTGATGTAAGTCTTCACAATGTTTCTCTTCTCCTATCACAGCCTCCCGAATGGCTTCATCATATTGTAAAACAATATCTAAGTAGTCATACAAATATGTTGAGTTCTCCTCCCAAGCGGGCAAGTAGTATTCATTTGACTCCTCTAAGATGTAAGTAGTTGAGATGAAATCAACAGTAGCATCAAATATAGCTTGGTAGGCTACTTCTGTTGTTGGAAAGGGAACATTAGGCTCTTCTTGCGAAGGGAGAACTCATGGATCATTTCTATCTATAAATGTACAAATTTTCTTCCCTACACTGGTCGTGCCTACGTGTTTTATAGGAGCGTGCAAATCAAAAGTTCCCATAAAAAACATGTACATCTTGACTCCTAGACACTCATTTGCTGGCCAGATTGATCAATGAAATGTATGTTAGATTATGAAGTCTCCATATGACCCCTCCGAGTATATGACAGGTGGTTAACAGTTACCAACTTTCCTTCATGCAGGAACATGAGGTCTCAAAAAATGGATGATAAAATAAGGTACACGACATAGTTCCAACTCCTCTACAAGAGTAATTTATAATCCAGATGGGAATATACAACTACGTCGTTCTACCACGACCGTTTTCACTGCCAATTTCATTTTAGAGAATGGAAGGATACCATGCGGGCGGGAAACAAATTGTTAGACAGAACTAACTCAGGGCATCTCAGAGCTTTCCAACATGAAATAGACCTTACACATGTGTATGCACTTTCAACTATCACTATTTGTCCAATGGTTTTTTCGCCATGGTCTACATCAATCGAAAAGGCCACATGGTAAGGTAGGCATGGTTTGACATGAGAATGATTAAATTTGGCCATGAGGCTCACATATTCCATACTACCAATGGATTCCAAAAGTGCATCTTGCTACAAAGGACAACTTTGTAGCACTTCTATGGGTGACATCGCATAAGGATTTTGGGCCACGTCCTCAAACACCGAGTAGTTGGAAGTGATCCTCACCTTAGGATTGTTGACTGTTTTTTTGAAAACATCTTTCGGTATCTTCAACATAGTATCATTTGATTTATCAACTGAAAATGGGGTTGATGTTTAAGTAGTCTCTTTATATTTCCACGGAGCCTCAAATTCATAATTCTTAGTTCTCATGTGCACTAAGGTATGGGATCGAACGATGTTAATATATGACTCATGAGAAGAGGGAGCAATATGTGTTTAGCACTTATTACTTGGAAAATGGTTGAAACTCTTTATAGGTATTTTCAACGACTGATCAAACTTCTTCTTATTTAGTAAAATTTTTTGTATTATTATTTTAACAATCTATTTATTTATGGATATTTCCAAACATCTTTTAGGCTCAAACTCAAGATACCCATAAAAGGAAGTTTCAACCATTTCCCAAGTAAAAAGTAGTAAACACACTGCACTTATTTTAAGACCAACCATTTGTGGGAGACCTCCTTGTAAAATTAAATTAACTATATTAATTTCTAATATTATTTTATAATTAATAACTTGAAAAATCTCCTTATAAAATTAAATTAACTATGTTAATTTCTAATATTATTTTATAATTAATAACTTATAATTAGATATAAAAAGTTCTTATAAAATAAAACTAATTACATTAATTTATAATTTTATTTTATAATTAATAACTTATAATTAAAGTTCCTAATTCTTTAAATTTAAGATCAGAAATATTAAATTTTAATAAAAAGTTAAAATTGAATAAACAATATATAAATTAAATAAATATAAAACCTTAATAATTAAGAAAGAAAGTATTTCATTACAATAAAAAAATCAAAGTGATTAATTGTATTCCCATCTTAAAAAAAATTTAAAAAAAAATCTTTATTACAAGGGAAACATATAGTTAATATAACGTCTTATCAACAAAGCTTATTGAGATTCATAATTTCAATTCAAAATAAAGATTAATTTGGATAACGATTTGGATTAATTTTTATCTTCTCTGCGTGTGTAATTATAGTTTGGGGACAAATTTAATCTCCCATAATTGTGTAAAAACGATTTGGATGAATTCTATCTAATCTCCCAGTTTGGGGAAAACAAATTTAATCTCCCATAATTGTTTCACTGAATTATTTCAAAAACTCAAAGACTGAGTGCTGGGCGTCTTCCCTGACGGAAACGACTCATAACCAGAATATATACACGAAATCCATACAAGTTGGGGTGTCTATATTAAGATTGACTGCATTTTTCTCCGAAGGTATTACACAGTAACTTCATCCACCACCGAGTAGTTGGAAGCCACCCTGGAATTTCTTTTTGAAAACACCTTTCTTTATGTCGGAAGTCTAAATTCATAATTCTTATCTCTGGTGTGCAGTAAGGTATGAGATACGACCATATTAATATATGACAAATTAACAAAGGAAGCAGTCTGTGTTTAGTACTTATTATTTGGAAAATGGTAGAAGGTATTTTGAAGCACTCATCAAACTTCTTCTTATTTTTGGTAAACCTTTTTTATATTATTATTTTAACCATATATTTCTTTATTGATATTTTCATAATTACCTCCTTAACATCCACAATAATTACCAAAAAATGTATTTCATGACAATAAAAAATCAAAGTGATTACATGTATTCTCATCTTAATAAATATATATTTTTTAAACTCAATATTAAAACAAATAATATTCGCTTAAAAAAAACATATAATTAATGTAACATCTCATGAACAAAGACTATCGAGACTCAAAATTTTATTGGAGATAAAAATTATTTTTATAACTAAATAAAGGCTGAGTTCAATGGTATTACATAGTAAGTACATGAACCATAAACACCAAAATTAATTTTATAACCAAATTAACCCTGAACGCTGAGTTCAAGGTATTACATAGTAACTGCATCAACCATAATCACAAAAATTAATTCTATTTCAAAAAGAACTCTATTTCAATGGAGTTCTAATGCTATTTCAAAATGAACTCTATTTCAATGGAGTTCTAACTGACTAGGCATTACATAATAATAACAATCAACCCAAGGCTGTGAAAAACTTGAATTTCATATGAAAAGCAAAGACGGAATAACCACTGCTAGTAGTAACAGGAGCAGTTGGGTTTGAAAAGGTTGTCTTCCACTGTATGTTTTCCAAATTAAGCATAAAGACTGCTCCCCCCATAGTCTGAATGAATGTCAAGCTGCTCTTTCCGTCGTACGCCGCCACAACCTCCATTGATGGAAATGGTAAACCTTCTGTAGTCAAAAGATCCCACAAAGTTCCATCGGGATTTGATTTCCATACACCGACTAAAGCAAAGGGATTCCCTCTATTATCATGGCAGAAGATGAGAATTAACAGATGTATTCGGCTCTTGTAAGCTATGATCCCAAGAGTCTCCGCCCGATCTATTAGCTTATTATCAAACCACTGGTGGGGTGGCCATGTTTTTCCTTGTTCAAAGAACAAACCTGTGTCTAGGTTGTAACTAGCCAACACAGAATGATAGCGAAACAGTGACAACACATAGATAGTGTTGCCATCTACAGCTGAAAAGGTGCGTGACCGAAAGATTCCCTTGTCGACCTCATCAGAACAAAGCCTTGAAGTCCAAGTATCTGTAGAGGAATTGTACACAAGAACGTGTATTTCCCCTGTTCTCAGCTCTCCCCACACCACCACTCTAAATGCATTTTGATCGGCTGGGTCAACAATTATGTTGATAGACAGCTGCATAAACGGGGCAGCCCATATTTTCTTTTCAGAGCTAACTCCAGACGAAGGTGCGAGGTTACCCGGGTGTCCGGCAGCATTAGGGTTTGGGTTGTTAATGGATTAACAACAGCCAGTCTCCCTTCTCTGCTAACAAAAAGCAGAAGACCCTCCGCAGCTCCATGGGGAAGCCAGTCCCGATAGTGGCACTCCGCCTTCGAAATGTACCACTTTTTTGAGTTGATGTTGAAGAAGCAAAAGCTATGAGGATTCGCGGGAGGGCTACCGAGAACAATGCACGACTCCTCGCCTCTTTGGTCGTACAGGTCTTGAAAGTCCTTGCAGAACGAAACTATGCGACGCCAAGTGGCGCACGTTCTCCGAGCTATCAAGAGCTCGAAGATGGACAGCCGAGCCAAAATCTCATGCAGAATGGCCATTGGGAGGCGGTCAAATTGGCATTCGGTCGCTCTATCGTGGCGCCGTTTCTTGAGATCAGGATCTGCTGGGTTCGGCTGTTCTTTGCAGCTATCAACATGACTTCCTGGAATCTTCTGGCTGCATAATGTAATTTCCTCATTACTCAATTCATGGGTTGTCCCTTGGCCGCCCAAATCTTTCTCGGTAGCCATGTTATCAGAAATATGAACTGCAGGTTTCATATGGCTTCGCCCAAATAACTCTGTCTATGTATTTTTGCAGATAATGAATCAGTCACGTCTCTATTACTAACCTCTCTATTTATAGAAAAGTTCTAACAAAAAGACTTTTTCATGAATCTAAACCCTAGATCTCATCTAAATTTTTGGGTAGACGGATCCTTTGTCCCACAAACAAGGGGTCTCATACACCAATTGCTGTTTGCCTTGGTGGTGGCCTTAAAAATATAATATTATTAGTTTTATTCTTATTATTAATATTATAATAGTTCTTAAGAAAAAGTCCTAAGTAATACAATGCCATTAAACATACTGTGGTCATTATTTCCACTTTCGAGGCTCTTGAATATTTAAGTTCCTTGGGTTCTTAAATATTATAATGTTAACTCTTTTACTGTTATTAAATATAGTATAGGTCCATTTTAAATCCGGATGATAGAGGGGAATCCAATATTTTGAGGTCTACATTTTTTAACCCTTTTGATAGGTGTGAGTTCTTAAATATTACAATGTCAACTTTTTTACTGTTATTAAATATAGTATAGGTCCATTTTAAATCGGGATCAAAGAGGGGTTCCAATATTACTCTTAACTTTTTTACTGTTATTATTATTATTATTAATATCATAAGAGTTCTTAAGAAAAAGTAGTAAGTAATACAATGTCATTAAACATAAGGTGGTCATTATTTCCACTTTTGTGGGTCTTGAATATTTAAGTTTCTTGGCTTCTTAAATATTATAATGTTAACTCTTTTACTGTTATTAAATATATTATAGGTCGATTTTAAATTGACATGATAGAGGGGAATCCAATATTTTGAGGTGTACATTTTTTAACCATTTTGATTGGTGTGAGTTCTTAAATATTACAATGTCAACTTTTTTACTATTATTAAATATAGTATAGGTCCATTTTAAATCGGGGTCACAGAGTGGGATCCAATATTTTGAGGTGTACAATTTTTAACCATTTTTAAGCATTTTAATTTTGTTTATAGTTTATTTAACTCAATATGTAATTTATATTTTTCATTTTCATTTTATAATATGATTAACCTAACATGATCTCCTCCAGAGATGGTTATTTTTCATTTCAAAATAACTTTCTTAATTTTATATAATTAATTAATTAATATTTCTTTTTATGTTTTAAATTTATGATAAACTCTTTTAAATAATTAAATAATATTTTATTGATATTTTAAATTTATAATTTTTATAATATACCCCACCTGATGATAAAAGGTGATGGTTTGTATTGGCCTCCAAAACATCCAATTTTTTAACTGCGGAGATACAATATCAAGATCCATTCTCGAGTGGATATCTCCACCTTTAATGTGGTGAATATAATATCAAAAAGTCACTTTACATGTTAAAAAAACTTTTTTATTTTGTATTTTTTTAACATTAATATAGATTTATTATTTCTTTTGTAATTTTTGAAATTTTCAAAAACATTTTAAGAACATTTTTATTTTTAAACCTAAATGCAATTTAATTTAATAAAAATAAAAAAGTTTCTCTTTTTGTTTATCTAAACTATTTCAACAGGATCTAGCACGTCTCGCCTTCGTGGATTGATACCCATTTGTCTTGATTTCCACCCTTCGCTCTATTTCCATCGTTAAAATAAATAAAATTTATTTTTACTAAAAAGTTTTATGGATTTCATTCCTTAAGTTGTTATTATTTTAAACTAAATAATATTTATATTAAAAAAATAAAAAAATTATTTTATATTAATAAAATTATGTAGAATTTTTTTTATAGGATTTTCATTTCTTGAGTTATTATTTTAAACTAAATAATATTTTATATTGTAAAAATAACTAGTATATATCTATATTAAATCTAGATTGATCAAGCACTTAGTGGAATATAAATTCTTGAGGTGTACATTTTTAACCTTTGGATACCTAGAGGTACTTGACACATCTAGGATTAAAATAGATATATGCTAGTTTACCTTATTATTTAATTATTGCCTCGAGAGGTGCTCTACAGTCGAGTATGGGGGAGATCTTGTAACATTACATATCATTATGTAACGTTATGTCGGCTATAAATAATAAATAAAAGAAAATTATTTTTTTCTAATTATCCTCCAAAATAAATGTGAGCCACAAAAACAACACAATATGGGGGAGATGTTGTGATGTTCCTACTTAACAAAATAATAAAAAATAAAAAATAGAATTATCCTAAAAAAAAAAGATGGTCGTGCACATGGTTTTAAAACCATGTGCAAGGCCTCGTAAACAACCCATGGTTTTATTGTACATGGTTTAGGAGGGCCTTGCAAATGGTTTTAAAACCATGTGCAATGCTTCCTAAAGAACCAATGGTTTTATTGTACATTGTTTAGGAGGTCGTTACAAATTGTTTTAAGGCCATGTGTAAGGCCTCCTAAACAACCCATGGTTTTAGGAAGGCCTTGCACATGGTTTTGAAATCATGTATGGGGGAGATTGTAATGTTCTTTCCTAACAAAATAAAAAAATATTATCTCAGCCATAAATAGTATTAAATATTAATAATAAAATATTATATGTCAACCTTAAATAAAAACATGTGTCTTTTAATGTGAATCACACACACCAAAGCTGATCATTGAGTGCAATACTTAAGAAGAGGTTTGCACCTCCAAAGGTTTGATCCCTCTCGGTGCTTGATAGAGCTAGGATTTGGATCTATGCTCATTTATTTAAGTCATATGTAATTTATATTGTTCATAGTTTAGTTTTTAATATTTTTTATTTAGTTATGTCCATTAACATAATGTGACTAACGTGACACGATCTCCCCCACACTGGGTTGGTGAGCACCTCGTGGTGCTCTAAATTTTGTTTTAGTTTATATTAATAAAATTATGTTGAATTTTTTTATAGATTAAATTAAACTTAATTGTTAATTATATCTATTTTTTTTTAAACTTTATTAGTTAATGTTTTGAAGAATCAAACATGATCATAAATATTAAAATTGAACACATCCAAAATTTATCATTAAAGAAAATAAAAAATATAAGTTTTATAATTCTCATAAAATCAAATAGGTTGTGATATTAATTATAATCTTGGACTAATATAATTGAAATGAAATAATATAAGATTTATTTAGTTTTCAATTGTTCTTAATAGAACGAATTAAGATGTTATATTGTTTAAGGAAGAGTTCATTATATTGTATCCACTTTACACCCACAATTAACTTCTCTAGTATGATATTGAATAGATCTAGTTGTTTGGTTTTCTTTAAGACTTTACAACCAATATCTTTTATAGTAACAACACAATTTGAAGTAAGTCATATAGTAATATTCAAGTTTTAGGCTTCTTTTCATAACAACATCACAATTTCAAGTAAGTCATATCAATACTATTCAAGTTGTAGCCCTATATCCAATGACGGCCAATGTCCACCAGCTTGAGCATTTGATTGGCTGTTGGGATGACGACCTCATAGATTTTGATCTTCAAGGTGAGATCTTGGAGATGAATGTTGAATATATGTATTTCATTACAAGTTTGTCTCA
This sequence comes from Pseudotsuga menziesii, assembly GCA_001517045.1. Classification (NCBI taxonomy): domain Eukaryota; kingdom Viridiplantae; phylum Streptophyta; class Pinopsida; order Pinales; family Pinaceae; genus Pseudotsuga; species Pseudotsuga menziesii. The sequence continues at coordinate 7,802 of LPNX011030279.1, read as the reverse complement.
CAGGGGTATGCCTGCGAACCTTGAGGCTACTGGTAGGGGTGGTGACCCTATGAGTGTCCAAGATTACGTCGACACCTACTAAACACCAGGTATTCAAAAGAAGGGATCATGCATCCCAACTGTTCATATTACCATATTCCCACCAGAGGCAGTGGTAAGTACCATAGTGTGGGTTGTGAGATCTTCTCCAATACATATCACCACTTGGACTCAAATAAGAGATGTTGTGAAGTGTATACACGGTACTATTTTTTATTGGTGCTCGAGAATGATCCCGATCATGAGGAAGAAGCTCTCTCACTATAAGAGAGGAAACCGCAAGAATTTTGGGTATTATAGAATATTGGAGGCATTCTTGTTTGAGAGAGTTCCTCCTATTATCCCTGCAGTGACACTACCATCAAATTCTCCTCATCATGCTAGAATGACCAGGTGGGGAGAGGTCTTCCTCGATAAAGGAGGTAGGGGATCTGTCTAGAGTGTATATGAAGATGAGTTCTACGTGTGGTGGGAGTGGTAGTTAACAAAACTCAAGCGGTTTCCTTAGTCTTGACTAGATTTCTGAGGAGACAATGATCTTGTCCTCCCACAAGGCGGAGTATGGGGAGAGCTAGGTTGTAATGCCCCAGTTTTGACCCTGTTACATTAAATGTACATGATGTATATATTGTAATGATCATGGTGCGGAGCTAAAGGCCAAGGCCCCACCATTGATCGGCAATGCTATGTTTTGGATTTGAATTTGTCACCGATGGTATATCGGGGCATGCGGCACATATTAAGTTTCAGCATCATGTAAATATGCATCTATAATAAAAATAAACACAACCAGCTACGGTCGCAGCAACCAAATCGAATGGGGCATGATTTTCTAAGGATAAGGGGGGTGAAATATTTAACCTATGGGGCCAATGGGGAAAAGCCAAATGTCTATGAGAGAACCCATCAAACTGTCAACTACCTTTCTTGTCTTTTTCCCCAATCATTTATTTCTGCCAGAATGTGGTTGAGTTAGTTATTGCATGGAATGGGAAGAGTATGGGCAACCAAATTCGAGTTGGGCAGAGACCCATTTTTGAAAATTGTGTTCTGACTTCCTTGGCAAGAAAAATGCCCAAAAACGTATGCCATTCTTCCATGCATTCACGTTTTTCAGTTTTCCTCACGTTTTGGGAGCAGCTGGAGTTTTTCTTGTGTCTTTCTTCCACGTTTTTGGCTGTTGGCTTCATTTTTTCCCATGGATGGGAAGTTGTTTTTGTAGTGTTAGGGACTGGGTTGTCTTCCTCACGTTTTGGAAGCTGCTGGGCATTTTCCCATTCACGTTTTTTGTGAATTCATGTGTTTTACCATGGCTGGGAAGAGCCATTCCCATTTTTGACTGTCTCAGCGATTATTGGCCTCACGCACAGGCTATTTGGGACGTTTTTCCCCTGCTGTGAGTTGTGCTCACAGATAAGCTTCAGGACTATGCGTTTTTCCCCCACGTTGTGAGTGGTTTTTGCTGTTATGTATGGGGCTGTGTAATTCGTTTTTACTGTTCCAGCTGTGTTAGCTAAATTGATTGCCTGAGTGCAATGGTTGGTCTTGGACTATGTGAGGAGTAAGGATTTTGGCTTGGTTGCTTGATAAACCTGGTGCTAGGAACCACACAGACAAAACTAGAGGGCTGGCCTTCTTCTCCATCACCCCTGAATAGCACTGGAAGGGAATGCAGGGCCTGAGGGACTGTGTAGCAGAGAAGGGACTGATTCCTTGTGTTGGGTGTGGATGGGTGTCTTAGAGGTCAGGCTAGTTTCGGTGTAGGTGTTCTTGGCTCTGTTACGAGCTCACCAGCTTAGCAAATTGCCTTCATCAGCTCCTTAATGGCCTGATAAACCCAACTGAGTTGGCTTGGCTGTGTGTTTTGTGTATCCTGGCTATGTGTAAGCCTGCTAGTTCCCTTATTCCTTGGAGAATCATGCCCAGCTCGGGGGTGGCAGCGTTGCTGATAGATTAAGGAGCACGCTGGCCTATGGTTGGGTGGAACGTTGCAGTGACGTAGCTGGTTGCGGAGCAAAGCGTTCATAAGATAAGTGATCTTGTGCATTTTTCCTCTGCAATTCCATATTCACTGTTAATTAAAAGGAATGAACATGTTGAAGAATGCTTGTTTAAATGCATGTTGTTTCCGCTGTGCAAAATGAATTAATTAGGCTGTGTATGTTAACTGAATGCTTGTAGGAATGCAATTGTTTCCGTTGTGTACGATGATTAAAATGCACTATGCATGACAAACATTCCTGTGTGCATGTTTTAGACAAATGTTCAAATTTGTATGGTTAAGCATTCTGTTCTAGGCAATTTTTAAGCCTGTACATGTTCATGGGCATTTAGCCCGGCCTGAATAAGCTCTTAGTCGCGTCCTCTCTGCCGGTCGGAGGCACGGGGACGTGACATATGTATTTTGCTTTTATGTTTTTAAAAATTTATGAATTTTTATCATAAAATTATATACATATCTATAAGATATCTAATCCACTTTAAATGATTTTTAAATGCAGATATTCAGCCTGTACGCCCCAATGGGAACCCCAGGATGTTTGTGTAGCCCGTACAGGGTGGGGATCAAGGGATACTTAGAGTTCTCAAGGGAAATTTGTCCATGATAACCCAAGCAATTCCCACTGTACAGGTTGAGCAGATTCCTATTTTCATGCAGCAATTTGTAGTTGGGATTCTATCCATCTAGATACACCTCATGAGGATGGCATCTAGGGCCATTTTATTTTATAGGGAGGCCGAAGAGGCCGCTGCAGCTAATGATGATGATGATAAGGCCTATACTTATAGGGATTTTTATGGATTGTGATCCAAATTTTTGTATATTTATACAGTTGTGACTGGATCTTAGGATAAAAAAATTGGCCTATCTATGGACATATTTTTACACACACACACACACACACACACACACACACACACACACACACACACACACACACACACATATATTTCATGATTATTTACATGTGTTCCAAATGTATCCATTGTGTGTATTTTACAAAATATGTATTAAGTTCCAATCTAGAATTTAGTTCGCATATGCATCAGTAAATGTATTTTCATTTCATGAAATGTGATTAAATTAAATATAATCAAAATTTCTTTCAAGTAATCTAACCTGCAAAAACTCACATAACAAGGAGGTAGGGTTTCATACCTGATAAGCTCCATTGAGTTGGGAAACCACCAATTAAGAGTCAAGTCTGACTTCCAACTAGGTGATGCCATGTGACAAGGAATCACATAACAACTCAATAAAATCCTTGTACTCAACCACATAATTGGTATCAGGACTTACGCAAGTGCCTCTAGAGGCAACTAGCTGTCCTATGGGTGAATGAATTACCTGTTAATATGATGATTCACCGGAGGATTTGTCTTCAAATTGAGGAATGGGCACTCTTCCAAGCTGCTAGGGCATGGGCACGCCGTCATTTTCGCGATCCTCTTTGGTGAAAACGACTCTTGGGTCGGGACTGTGTTTTTTTTATTTGGTTTTAGATTTACAAAATGCGCACGCATTATAGAGTTACAAAACGCGTGCGCGTTTTGGAGTTCTATAACGTGTGCACGTTATTGTTACCTCGCCTACATGTCTGTTGACATGTCAGGCTCGGATTTACTATTCCAAGTTCTATGGAAGAGGAGCGCATTCTTTTTATATGTAACGTGAGCCTGTTCCTAAAAAGTAAGATTGCATCTAAAAGGTCCCTCAACTTCTTTATCAAAACGAGAAAGAAGAAGGATCATACAAAAGAGTGCTAGATACTCTTGGATCTAAG
>LPNX011030260.1:49590-59816 GCA_001517045.1 Pseudotsuga menziesii | reverse complement strand
ATTGATTAATGCATTTGCACCATCATCCTCAATTATGTTATCATCATGATCATCGTCTAATTCCATGTCATCATTAACTTGATCATGATTAGTATTCGCAGGACCTGTATATTGACGTTCCTCCTACACTAGTTGTTCCTGCGTAATTACCACATTCTCCATGTTCGGAACAGCCCTAGGAGGCCCTTGCTTTATAATTACAATTAAAACATCAAACAACAAATGTTAGTCATGTCGATTAAGTAACCAAAATAAAAATGATACAATATACAATTACAAAAACTCTTAATATAAAGACCGAATGATATATCATCATGAATTATATTGACTTACCAATGGATGATATTCATGCCCCCCCTCAACATGTCCATGTTCTCTACAATGTCTTTTAGCTGTTTTGATCAGTAACCTTCTCGTATTAAATCCCCTACATCGACTGCAAGGACAATAACATTTTCCATCACCCCTTCTTTCCACTCCCTCCCACAACATAGCAAGCAATTGTTGATTTTGTTCTGTCGGATCTTGATGACCTGTAACATCATTGTTACGTGACATTTTATTACTCAAACCCTAAGAACAAAGTACGAGCAAACCCAAGTATATGATGAGTCTTCTTTTCCACAAGGGTTAGAACCAAATCCAAAGAGCAAGACCAAAATCCAAGACCAAGTGGGAAGATCCCCACAAAAGAGCAAGGCCAAAATCGGCCAAGACCAAGTGGGAAGATCCCCACAAAAGAGCAACCCCAAAATCCAAGACCAAGTGGGTGGGAAGATCCCCACAAAAGAGCAACGCCAAAATCCAAGACCAAGTGGGAATATCCCCACAAAAGAGCAACGCCAAAATCCAAGACCAAGTGGGAAGATCCCCACAAAAGAGCAACGCCAAAAAAAAACCCTTAGGAATTTCGCACTTCTTAACCAAGAGATAAGTGCGAGACTCAGTGTGTGAGATAATGAACGTAGCCGTACATCTATTTATATGAAAAATGAACCTATGCTTTCCATTTTAATGTGTGTGGGATAATGTCTTAAGCGTCGCTTTCCATTTTAAAGAATTAACCAATTACGTCAAATTATTAAATTATTGATAAGACATTATTAAATGAATGAGTAATTTAAGCGCCGTTGCTTAAGCGACACTTAGGAGGATAGACGTCACTTAAGCGATGCTTGCAATCCTAGCCGTCGCTTAAGCGACGCTTATCAAGCCTAGCCGTCGCTTAAGCGACGTTGATCACCACCATTTCAAAAAAAAAAATTATCTTCCTGATTTTTGGCACTGTTAAAATAAAAAATCCACGCGCCGTCAGAAAAAACCGTCGGATTTTGGATCGAAATATAGTAGTGTCATCACTCAATAACTTCAAACTAGTAGTCATTGGAGTGGTCATAGATTTGCAATCTAGCATTCAAAATATTTTCAAGATTTCAACAGTATACTTTCCCCAATTTAGAAAAATCTCATGCGAGTGTTTCCATACTAGAAAGTAGTGCATCATTCCAGGGTGCTTCATTTTGAATTCTGTAGCAAGCCTCTTCTTACATTCAATTATTGACTTGTCTTCACCTGTCAAGAATAGATCATCTACATATAGTAACAAAATTAAAACTTCATCTTCATCTACGTTGTAGTAAAGGTTGGATTCTGCTTTACTCTTGGCAAATACTAAGCTCATTATGAATCCATCGATCCTTCCATAACATGCTTTGGGTGCTTGCTTCAATCCATACAATGCCTTATTTTGTCCACATACATGAATCTTCTCATCATTTATCTCGAATCCTTGTGGTTGATCAATATAGACTTCTTCTTCAATTATTCTATTTAGGAATATCATATTTACGCCCATTTGCTGTAACTTCCATTTCATGTTGGAGGCTAAGGCAATGACTATTCTTATAGAGGTGTATCTTGCCACTGGGGAAAGTTTTTCTTCATAATCAATTCCCTCTTTCTGAGAGAATCCCCGGGCTACAAATATGGCTTTGTATTTTTCTATGCTCCCATATGATGAGTGCTTGGTTTTGAATATTCATTTGGAGGATACCACTGACTTGTCCTTTGGTATGGGTACTATTTCCCATACATCATTATTCATAATAGATTGGTATTCTTCAACCATTGCATCATCTAACTCCTTTTGTTTTATTTCTTCTTCAAAACAACATGGTTCTTTATCAACTAGATCACTCATCAAGGCCATGTAGCTAGGGTATGTCCTTTCCTTCTTCCTTTCCTGGATGACTCCTTCGGGAGAACCAAGTCTTTTTGCTTCTTCAATTGCTTCACGATTCCACGCAGGTTTTCTCTTTTGAGAAATCAGTTCACTTGGTAAATATTCCGGTAGCTGGGGTTCAGTTACATCATGATCTTTAGGTATCAGATCTTCTTATTCAACCCAGACTTCTTTACAACTTTCAATAGTGTTGGGAGTTTCATGTTCCTCTTCATCTTCCTTGTCTTTAATTCATTTATTGAGGGCTGAATCTTCATCAAATATAACATCTCTACTAATATCGATTTGACAATACCCGGGGATATATATTCGATAGGATTTCAATTGTTCACTATATTCTACGAACAATCCTTTCTTTCCAGAAGGATCTGATTTTGATCTTTTCTCCTTAGGAATATGAATGTATACAGGACAACCAAAAATATTAAGATGACTTACCTCTGGTCTTTCGCCGAAGAATATTTCTCCTGGAGTTTTGTTCCCAAGAGCACTGTGAGAAATTTGATTCTGAACATATACTGTTGTTCATGCTAATTCTGCCCATAGGTACATTGGGAGATCTTGGTCATGGATCATGGCTTTCACAGCTTCCATGATAGATCTATTCTTCCTTTCCACCACACCATTTTTTTGCATATTGTAGGGAATGGTGAGCTCCCTCTTAGTTCCATCCGCTTTCCAGAAATCATTGAACTCATTTGAAGTAAATTCTCCTCCATTGTCTGACCTCAGAATTTTGATTTTCTTTTTTGAAAGGTTTTCTACTAGAGCTTTAAACTCTTAGAATATTTCAAATACTTCATCCTTCTTTATCAAGAAGTATATCTAAGTATTTCTAGAGTAATAATCAATGAAGGAGGCATAGTAAGAGTACCCACTTAATGAAGTGGTTTGCATTGGTTCGCAAATATCTGAGTAAATAATGCCTAGGATCCCTTTTTCCTTACTGTTACTTTTCAAAAATGTATTCTTAGTATTCTTACCTTGTGCACATCCTTTGCTCACCCCTTCATGTTTTACCTGGATTTCCGGTAAGCCAGTTACCACCTTGCTTACAATTGGAATAATCTTGTAGTGAACATGAGCAAGCCTTCTACGCCATAGCTCACTTGGATTCATGGTGCTGGTTGTTAATGAAGAATTTGTATGTCCCTTTAATTTGTAGAGACCTCCTTCTTCAACTCCAATCTCTACTGCATCGTCGATGATTTTTCCTTTGGTCCACATGAGGAATTTCCCATCGATAAGCGCAGCTCTGAAGCCTTTCTTGTCTAAGGATGAAATAGAGAGAATAATTTTCTTTAGTCCTGGGACATATAGGACATCCTTCATATTCATAGGTTTTGCAGAATCTAATTTATAACATGCTTCTCCTATCCCTTTGATTGTATATTGGGAATCATCTCCAAGCATTACTTTGTGTGGAGATTCCTTTTGTTCAAGGCATGAGAGTGACTCCTTGAAACCAGTCATGTGTTTGGAGGTACCACTATCAATCATTGAGGTATCATTTCCTTACAATATTGATCTATTTAAGACAAAGATCAAAACATACTCTTCACTGGAATATTCATCCTTCTTTGTTTTCTCTTCTTCTTCTTGATCATTGTCTTCAACAGCATGTGCTTGAAACCTTCTCATCTTCTTGATTCTTTCTGCTTTGAAGGAACAATTGATTGCAATGTGTCCTATCTTGTGATAGTTGAAGCATTCAAATCTTGATAAATCTCTCTTGGGTCTCTTAAACCATCGAGTCTTAGGAGGATGGTCATGGCTCTTTCTTTTGCCTTTAGTATGGGAAGTTAAGGCTTGATCCTCATTGTCATTTATCTTTTCTTCTATGGCTACTATTCTCTCTTCTTCTTCGACACATTCTTCCCATAACTTCTAGAATTTGGTTAGCTTTCTTGATGAACATATTCCTTGGATGAAAGATTCCCAATCTCTTGGAAGGCCATTCAAGGTTGTCATTACAACCTCTGCTTCTCAACGGTGTCACTAATGGCTTCTAATTGATCCTTGATTTGAGATATGCTTGTGAAATAAGATTGCATAGTTTCTGACTTCTAAGCTCTTACACCTTTGAGTTGATTACTCAGGGTCATCTTTCTGTTAATGTTCCTTCCTTCAAATAGACTTGATAGGGCATTGAAAATTTCTTTTGGAGTCTCCATGGATGATACTTGAGGGATCAGGGTATCTTTGATTGAATCAGCTATGATTCTCTTAGCTACGATCATATCCTTCTTGTGCTTGGATTTAAATTTAGCTTCTTCTATTTCTTTCACTTCCTCTTTCACAAATTCATCTAGATCATTGTCATAGAGGATGAGCATGATTCTGTACATCCATGCTCAGAACATTTTATCCCCTTCAAGCTTTTCATCTAGATTGGTATTCTTTGTAATCTTTAAGAAACTGAGAACCTCAAATGGAAAAAGATAAAATAATATTTACTTGCAGAAGACAACCCCTAATTCAGAGGTTCTAGGGTTTGGAGTAAAAACCCTAATTTTACAGGTGGGATCACAGGTGGAGTTGAATGATGGAAAAGATGCACCCTCCTAAGGTGAGGTATATTGTATCTTCCTTTTTCTGAGATTGATGATGAGAACCCTGGAAAACTAAAACCCTAGTTTGTCCTCATAGTAGTAACAAGTCCAAAATTGAAAATTCTTGGATTTCAGCTTTGTCACCAGAGAAAGATGCACCCTTCAGAGGCAAGTTTGAGGAGCCTTCTTTTCAGGTTGATTTGTTGATAGGTTTCTTAAGAATAACAAATGCTAGATGTGCAGTGTCTCCTTTCACGAAGGATTTGATAGCATGTTGATTTTTATTTAAAATTGTTTATATTATATCTTTAAACAATTAGCCACTAGAATATCATTGAAAGAACAACATGCACAAAAACATAAGAATAGAAGAACATATATTTTCCTCGGGGAAACCACAAAGGAGAAAACCCCGCAAAAATTCCTCAGCATAGAACTCAACCACTGCAATGTAAGACTCAAACAACAACTTCCTCCTTCTCTTTTGTGTGCTACTACTTCTCTCTCTTGCTAAGAACAACTTGAGTGAGTGAGTACAAATGAAGGCAGGTGCCTCCTATTTATATTCTCCCATTGACTTGACCTCCCACTTAGTGGGGCCAACTTCTCTAACCACTAGGGCCAACTTGTCCAACTCGACATCACAAATAGTATTTATTATACTGGCACTTGGGTACTAATGACCCGACTTGCATCCAAATATTTACATTGCTTATTTTAATGACACTGACAAGACCAAACTCATCTCCCTAGTGAGGAATACAATATTACTTGGAATATCTTCCGAAGTTACAATAAAATTAACAACAATTTTATTAGAGATTGATAAAGAAGAGAAACTGATACTAGAATTTGAAATAATCCTCGACATAAGGACCAAGCAATTGCTAATCAAGCAATTATTGAGCACCACATCAAGTGGAAGAACATTCCAATATAAGAGGTGACATGAGAAGATGATTTCTTAATGCAAAACATCCAAAGTAAATCAAGTGTTTAGGACAACACTTGTTTGAAGGGGAGGGGCATGTTAAACCATACATATTGTGATATTACATTTCTATTATTATATTATTATTGTCTTTAATGATCGATATGACCTTAATCATAATTTCATGCTTGGATATAATTGTAATTATATCCTTAGTCTCCTATATATATACACCAAGGAGACCTAGTTTTATTAATATTTAATTTTGTCTTATCATTTGACATATTTCTAAAGAGGTTTCACCTGCAAAGAGGACTCTAATTCATCTCTTTACTTCATCCAAGCATTGGATTACTCCTTTCTATTTTTATACTATTTTTAGAATTTGGCGCCTATAAAAGAAATTTATGTAGATTCACTTCACCTAATTCATCCAAAGTGTTTCTATGATTGGAGAATTTCTATTTCGAACCGATGATATTTAGGTCTCAAACCCTACTCCATAGCTACCAATTATGAATGTTCTCTAGTTGCTTATGATATTTTAGTCATTCATCCACATTAGCTATCTACATAACAATTGTGATCTCAACTAGGTTTGTCTATGATGATTAGGAAGATTCCCCTTTATGGAGGGTAACCATGTATTTCTTATCTAGATAAGTCTATTAATCATTCAAGATGATTATAGAAAAAATATTTGTTATTTATTGATACTCAAATCTACCTAGTATCCATTTAATTGTGTAATGATCATATATATGTCTAGCTACTCAAAGACCTAACAGAATAAGAAACAACATCTGCCTTCTGTGCTCCTCATTCTCTAATTCTCTCAAATCTTTTGTAAAAAAAAAATGAAACTTGAGTTTTTTTGCTTTGAAATTATCTAGCATTATTCTAGTGAGGAGTGTAATGAAAGATTTGAGTAATGTTATGTTTTAAAGACAATATTTTTTAGTTCTTTTTATTGATTGTACAATTCTCTAAGCAAAATATTTAGAGCACTATTGTCATATTCATTTGTAGTTAAATGTAAATGTACTGTTATTATAGTATATAGAGATGTTGTTATGGAGAAACATTTGTTTTTTTTATACATGCAAAAGAGTTGTATGTGAAATCTAAGCAATAGTACAAGATATAGGTTCAACTTAGTTATATTTTATAATAGTCTAAACTAGCCTAGATCCAAATCCTAGGTTTTATCACGCACTGAAAGGGTTAAAATCTAATGATTTAGGATTGGAAATGATTTTAAAGTCATTAAAGCCATGTGTTGTTTAGGAGGTCCTTACACATGGTTTTAAAACCATGTGCAAGGCCCTCCTAAACCATATACAATAAAACCATGGGTTGTTTAGGAGGCCTTGCACATGGTTTTAAAACTGTTTGCAAGGCCCTCCTAAACCATGTAAAATGAAACCATGGGTTGTTTAGGAGACCTTGCACATGGTTTGAAAACCATTTGCAATGTCCTCCTAAACTATGAGTTGTTTAGAAGGCCTTGCACATGGTTCAATAATTACTTTTTTTTTTATTTTTTATGATTTTGCTAGGTAGGAACATTACATTATCTACCTCATATTGGGTTGTTTTTGTGGACTCCAATGTTTTTGGCCCATAATTAAATTTTTTATTTTTTATTGTTTTATTAGGTAGGAACATTACAACATCACCCCCAAATTAGACTGTGTTTTCTTCATGACATTTATTTTGGTGGATAATTAAAAATTTTATTTTGTTCGGAAAGAACATTACAACATCATCCCCTATACTGGGTTGTACAACCCCTCTAGGCACAAAAACGTCTTCTTACACATCTTCCACATCTTCCATTTCTCATACATGATCACACATACACGTGGGTGCATGACTTGACAATTTTTTATAAATTTTTTTTTTCTAATTTCTTATTTAAGATATATATATATATATATTTCATTGTTAGTTTTAATTATTTCTAGTTTTAATTGTTTTAAAGAGGCTCTCGTCCATTTTTGTTCCATTATGGTGTGATTATGCTTCTTGTTTGGCTTTTCCTCCCTTTTCTATGGAAAAATACCCAAAAACTGTGTCATTTACAATGCTTTATAGTACTCTTTTCACCTTTTTTAAGAAAAAATGACCCTTGGTACTATATGGTTGAAAATATATACACCTTGAAATTATTTTTACCGCACAAATATATATTTTAAAAAAACATTCCAACAACATACCATCTACCTATTATGCTGGTTTCCATTTTTTTACTTGTTTTCTAGTTTTATAAAAAAAAAATTCTGAAACACAATATAAATCTGTAAATGATGACTTAACATAATTCCACAATTTAGACTAGAGGCCCATTTCTTTTCCAAAATAAGTCATTTTTTTTATTTTAAAAATTAGAATGCAACTATGTTTTAATCCCAATTTTGATAGTAAAAATAGATTGGGCACCCTTAAACATTATTTTTTACCCAAAATTTCAAAACTTAGCCATTTTAACATAGATTTTTTTTTATAATTCCAACCACATTTTATGGAAATTGTGCCAAAAAAAATTTCCAAGCCGATTTTATGGAAATTGTGCCTTTAAAAATAAACTATTTCCAAACCATACCATTATAAATTGGTGCGGTGACCTTAATAAAACACTCAATTGATCTTTACATAGTCAGTGTTCGTTTCTTTATTGGCTCGTTAACATTTGTTTTCTTCATCTTTTTATTGCTCCGTTAGGTTAAAGATATGGAAATGGAAGCAGCAGATCTTGTTTCTGAACGATGGAACGAACTGTCGGAGGATTTGCAAATGAAGATATTATCTTGGCTTCCAGTCGAATTATTGTATAGGTATCGAATCGTCTCCAAAGAATGGAAGGACTGGCTTTCTTCAAACGATTTCTTAACTCGGTGGTGCGAGGCGCCTATCAACAGCAAGCAGCCACGGCTTGCTCTGTGTGATAGGAATCCCAAAATGCCTTGTATGTCTTTCTGCTTCCACACACGGACATGGATTAAGTCCTGCTTCACCCTTTCTTTCCTGCACGACTGGATACCGCAGACCTGTAGAATTGATTTGGGTATCTATTCCTCACGCTCAGAGGGAGGACTCTGCCTGGTATACCCCTTCATCGGTCGACCGCCGAGGGTCTGCAATCCTTATACACAAACTTTCGTCGAAATTCCGGAGTCATCCATAGACTTGTTCGGTGAATGCATCGTGGTCGATGAGAACAATAATTGGCGATCGGAGACTGCATACAAAGTGGTGGCCGTTGGGTATTCGCCGCCAGATGCAAATGGATTGGAAAGACCGGCTGTGGACATTTACGACCCTTACCAAAAACAGTGGAATATCGCAGGATACCTTCCCGATGATGTGACACTGGCGATATCCAATATCGCAGGATACCTTCCCAATAAGCTTCTTTTCTGCAACGGATCATTCTACTGTTACTGGGAGACGCCAGGGCATGATCTGCCTACCGGCATTGTGGGTTTCACCGTTCCAACAAATGGTTCACCTGTAGGGCCCATCCCCATTCCAGTGATTCTTGAGCCATTCCCTGAAATAGTGCAGAATGTGGACGGCGACAACGATATCCTGTTTCACCCGTGGATGGTCACATGCGGGTCGCGTTTATTATTAATCGCCGGCAAATGGATGCCCGTCCGTGTTGGACAAATTGATGGGGAAGGGGAAGGGGAAGGGGAAGGGGAAGGGGAAGGGGAGAAGGAAGTGTGGATTATTCTGTGGGAGTTAAGGAACGAGGAAGACCGCTCGGTTTCTCTGGAAAACTCAGAGTCATGGAAATGGGTGGAGATTGCACGCATGCCTCCTTTAGTTTGCAAGGAGTGGATGAATAAAGATCCAGTGGATACCTGGTGTAAGGCCATTGGCGTGGGAGATCATGTTTGCTTCATATCAACACCCAACAACTTTGAACAACCAATAGAAGTGCTTGACTACAATTTAATCGATAACACATGGATTTGGCTACCCAGCTGTCCGAGAAATCATCACTGCGTTGGAGAGGAGGGTTGTAGCTCGGGTGCTTACGATAGCATGGCCTTTCAACCGAGGCCATATATGAAAGTCGAGTAGGACACCGCAATTTCGTAAGCTGAATACCGTTGGCTTTTTCTTATGAATAGATTTGGTAGGAGATGATTCAAGCTTTCTCAGTTAAAGGAACTTCTGGATTTTTAATGGGTTAAGAATTTGAAATTTATATTTTCAACAGAAACTTATTTATTTTCAGGAAAGTTTATTTGCTTCCTTAAAAATGGAAAAAAAATTCAGCAAAGATCCAAAGTATTAAAGAGATTTATCAAGAATGTGTTTATCAAATTTGTAAATCCTTTACATGTATTTGTATGTTCTAAATCTATTTATGAATTTTCTATATCTATTTATGGTGATTTTATTACTATAAGTAAATGAAATACCTTTCTTCTGATTGTCGATTGTACTTTTATATTTTGCTTTTCTTTCATAGGATTTTCAATGCTTA
>LPNX011030260.1:0-49516 GCA_001517045.1 Pseudotsuga menziesii | reverse complement strand
TTTTTGGTAATGAATATGAATTAGCAGAACCCCTTTCGTCAGAGAGATGTTGTATATCGGTCTCTTACATATTACTCTGAACTTAATAGATTTTTAGTGAACGATTTACCAACTAAGTTATTAAGTTTTTCCAAACATGTTTGGTGGAGAAGTTTTTCCAAACATGTTTGGTGGAGACGTGTATGGCATACTAATTTTGATAGTTATTACGAATTTTCCTGGAAATTGTTTCTTACTTGTTGTTGTTGTTGTGAGGAGAAAGAAATTATCTTCCTAAGATTGCATGTGATCTTTCTATCATTGCATTGGGTAGTTTGAGCTCATATGCTACTGGGTTTTAAGGAGAAATTCTTCCTAGATAAGGTTGAGTGAAAAACAGGTTGGTGTTTGGAGTTGGCAAATGGACTTGTTAGAGAGATAGAGAGAGAAATTCAACTGAGTTTAAGCCATTCAACTGAATTTAAGGTATAATTTTTCAGTTTGTTCAATTTGATGATTTGAGTCATGAGTCATGGAAATGGGTGGAAATTAGTTTGTTCAATTGGATGATTTGAGTCGGGAGTCATGGAAATGGGTAGAAATTACACTGATGCCTCGTTTACTTTGCAAAGGAGCGCATGGATAAAATTCCACTAGATACGTGGTGTAATCACTACATTGGTATGGGAGATCACATGAACTTCATATCAACACCTAACAGTTTTGAGCAACCAATAGAGGTGCTTTACTACCATTTAATCAATAACACATGGATTTGGCTACCCAGTTGTTCAAGAAATCATCACTACATTGGAGAGGAGGTTTGTACTAGGGGGAGTTGAAAGTTGAGTAGGACACTATATTTATGTATGGTGAATAACGTTGGCCTTTTCTTGTTAAAGGACATGATTCAATATTTGTGTAGTTATTTAAATATTTTATAATTTTTTGGATTTTTATTGGGTTAAGAATTTGAAATTTTGGGTTTTTACATTTCAATTTTATATTTTTAACAGAAACTTATGGAATTTTTTTTTACTTCTTTGAAAATGAGGAGAAATTCTTCAGTAAAAATCCAAACTATCAAAAAACATTATCATGAATAGATTTGTAATAGGCTATGTGTGATTTTAAGAATGTGTTTCTTTTCACAAATTATATGTTTATGATTGATTAAGAAAGAGGGAGCAAAATTTCTTCAAATTTTGAAAATCCAAAAGATTATGAAATTTTTTTAGGAATAAATTTGTAATATGGTATATCTGATGTTAAGAGACTGTTTTCTTTTTACAGATTATATGTTCATGACTGATTAAGAAAGAAGGTATGGCCATAGAAATGATTAAATAAAGATGAGACATTACAATAACTTTGATCTATTACTTTCATAGATAGAAAAGAGATAGAATACACATAAATAAGAAACGGAATACACATATATAGATACAATATGTACTTGCATATATAACTTGGTAAACAAACTTATTGACAAATTTTAAAATCCTCTATATATATTTATGAATATTCTAAATCCATTTATGGTGATCTTATTACTATAGGTAAATGAAATACACTTCTTCTAATTGTGGATGGTTCTTTTACCTTTTACTTTTATTTTATAGCATTTCCAATGTTTATGAAGTGGAATAATTGGTTCTTTTTGGAAATAAATATGAACTACCAAAGAGAGATGTTGTATATTAGTCTCTTACATATTACTTTGAACTATATGTACCAACAAAATTATAATAGAAACAAGACACATAATCGTACAAGAGACATTTACATTGGGGGAGTTGGGTATGCTTAACTTATTATAATGGTGACTTTATAGCATGATCTATTTCTCAAGTAATTTTGTTTCCTCACCCAAAAATGTTAGTGAACATAATGTAACATTGATGTGTAACCTTTGATTATTTTTCTTTTACTTTTGTTGTGTTGATGTTAATGGATTTTTAGTGGACGATTCCTTACCAACTAAGTTATTAATTTTTCCAAACTTGTTTGGTGGAGATGTGTATGGTGTGCTTATGTTGCATAGGATTGTGTCAAATTCATTCAAATCAAATATAGCCTTAAATGATATGGATGCTATTGATATGTACTAATTTTGATAGTTATTATCAATTTGATGTTATTATTAATTTTCCTAGAAATTGTTTCTTACTTGTTGATTTAGACTCAACTAATAATGAGAGGAAGAATAAAATATCTTCCTAAGATTGCATGTGATCTTTCTATTATTGCATTTGGTAGTTTGAGCTCATAGGTTTCAAGGGAAGTTGTCCCTAGATAAGGTTGGGTGGAAAAGTCACTGGTGTTTGGAGTTGGCAAGTGGATTTGTTTTAGATAGAGATAGAGAGAGCAATTCAACTGAGTTTCACTTATAATTTTTCAGTTTGTTCAATTTGATGATTTTTGTTATTCATCTATTGAAACAATTTATGATTTCCTTAATAATTGTTGTGACTTGCTACTTAAAAACATTATAAATATGTGGTTAATTGTGGAGTATTTGGTACATTTTATTTTTTCTAACATTTAAGGTAACTAGACCATTTTCATGGCATTTTTGGAAGTAATTTTTTTATGCAAGGATTGAAGGAAATAGATCTACTATTGGAGCTTAATTTTCTCCTTCCTTCTATTCTTTTTTTCATTCTATAGATTTCTCCTTGAAAAAAGAAGAAGAAAATTCTAGTTGGTCACTGTTATCTGTGGCTATAATTACAACATTGTATATGTTAAACTACCAGGAACAAGGAAGGTCTTCCAAGACTTAAATTAGGAATCCAATTGTATTTAATTATTTTTCCTAATTTTACTTTCGAAAATTATTTAAGTGATCTAATTGTTTATTAACTTTAGTGAAACACTAGTTAAAGTGAAAGTGAAATTAGGGTTTTCGCTTTATCTAAAGTTATAAACGAGAGATCAATTAGTGGAGAGGACACACACTTGTATTTTGATAGAGACAAGATACACACATGGAGAGAAAGTAAGACAAAGGATTTACCAGAGAAGACAGAGGAGCGAGTAGCAAGATCATTGAGCTTCATACAACTCGGCCATACACTCACACAGGAGGGTGTTGAGGTTTAGCTGGGATTTTCCCAATGATTCTACAGGGTGCTGCATTCGCCAGGTTTAGGTGAATTTGCACTGATTGTAAAAGTTCCATATTTTCTCGTAATAAAATCTATATCTAACTGTTGCACCGGATTTCCCATCTTGGGTTTTTATGGGGGTTTCCATACCCAAAATAACAGTGTCAATATTGTGATGTGATGTTGTGATTTATTTCTCACTTTTATATTTCGATGCATACTGTAAAAGATATTCATGTGTGGTTATCAGTTGATATTTTGCATGCACTATTTATCCCTAGTTGATTATTAAAGGAAAATTTACATGGTATCAGATCTCTGGATAGCTAAAGCTAAGATATTTATAACAAAAGTGATAGATTAGGGGTAGATATATAGGAAGACATAAAAATAGACTTCCAGATATAGGGTTTGACAGGTACACTTCACTATGGTCGTGCACTTGAGAGTTGAGTATAGACTCCATGGTGCTTAGAGGTGCATGTTTAGTCCGGCCTCAAACATGCACCTTGAGCATGGTGCTCGAGGATTGACATCTATCTACGGGATATGGGATTTTAGCGAAGTGAGGATGACCACAACCTGTACTTCTTGACAGGTGTGGTGCCTCTCATACTAGTTCTATATGTGGATAATCTCTTCTTGACAGGAGATGAGAGGCTAATTGGAGACTGCAAGTCCACCCTTGCAATGGAGTTTGAGATGAAGGACCTTGGGTTAATGTATTACCTTTTGGGCTTGGAGGTTTGGTAGAGAGATGGATGCTTCTTCATCGGACAAGGGAAGTATCCAATAGATATCCTGAAGAGATTTAGGATGGAGAGCAAGCCTATTTCCATACCTCTAGTTTCCAACTCAAGGAATATTGATGCATTAGGGTCAGCAGGATTTGATCCTACCTTGTATCATCATCTTATCGGATCTCTTATGTGTCTAGTCAACACTTGACCACACATCAGCTTTGCAGTCAACTCTTTGAGTCAGTTTGATGGTGGAACCTCAGAGAGTGCATTGGATGGTTACAAAGCACATACTTCGCTATGTCACAGTTACAATGGAGTATGGATTAGTTTATCAGCATAGGGGTAGTGTACAGTTAGCAGGTTTCATAGATGTTAACTGGGAAAGATGTGTAAAGGAATACAAGAGTACTTCAAGTTGTTGTTTTAGGATTGGATCATGAGTTGTCTCTTGGTTCAGTGGAAAGCAAAAGTGAGTTTCATTGATCTTGGCATATGCTAAGTACATTGAAGCCAACATGGATGCTTGTGAGGGTATGTGGCTGACGAAGTTACTTGCAGGGTTGTTCAATTGTGAGATAGAGTCTATAGTAGTTCACTGTGACAATTAGAGTCGCATCGAAATATTTGATAATCCACTGTTCCATGACCGGACAAAACACATGGACATCAAATACCACTTCTTGAGAGACTGGTGTTCAGAGGGGAACCATTTGGTTGGAGTACATATAGACAGATGAATAGGTGGTAGACATTTTCACCAAGGCACTTTGTAGATAGAGTTTTCTGAAGTTCAAGTATAAATTGGGGTTGCTACCGAATCACTTGGTCATAGAGAGGGAGTGTTCACCTAGAAACAACAAGGAAGGTCTTCTTGCATGCATGTGTTCTTGTATGCATAAGAATTAAATTAGGAATCCAATTGTATTTAATTATTCTTCTTAAGTTTACTTTGGAAAATAGCTAAAGTGACCTAATTGTTGGTTAACTTTAGTGAAACACTAGTTTAAATGAAAGTGAAATTAGGGTTTTTCCTTTACCTAAAGTTATAAAAGAGAGATCGATTGGTGGAGAGGACGCACACTTGTATTCCGAAAGAGACATGATACAGATAGGAAGACAAAGTGAGACAAAGGATTTCGTTGAGAAGACGGAGGAGTGAGCAGTGGGATCATCGAGCTTTGTGCAGTTGGGCGGTACACTCACATAGGAGGGTGTTGAGGTTTAGCTAGGATTTTCCTAATGATTATGCTGGGTGCTACATTCCCCAGGTTTGGGTGAGTTTGTAGTGATTGTAAACGTTCCATATTTTCTCATAATAAAATCTATATTTGATTGCTGCACTGGTTTTCCCATCTTGGGTTTTCCGGGGATTTTCATACCCAAAATAATAGTGTCAATATTGTGATGTGATGTGATTAATTTCTCAGTTTTATATTCCACTGCATAATATAAAAAATATTCGTGTGTGGTTTTCACTTGATATTTTGCATGCACAGTTTAGCCCTAGTTGAATATTAAAGGAAAATTTACAGTATGCAATGTGTTTGTCAAATTGTCTAAACATCCTTTATATTTTTGAATTCTTTCACATTTTAGAAAATCAAGTTGAGACCATTATGTTTTGTTGCAGACCAACTTCAGGGGGTATCCATATTATACACACATGTAACCCCAATTTGTGTTGAAAAAAGTGTTTTTAGAATCAAATTTCACGTTCTAGATAATTTTCTAAATCTCCATGGAATTTGTGGGGATTGTCCTAATGTATAACTATGCAATCTTGCAAATCATTACCAAACCCCTTACTAAATTAGGGTAGTGGATAGGAATCAAAGTTTTTTTTTTGATTCCTTGAGAGCTATGTTAGTTTTGTTTCAAATGGTTGTTTTAAGTCCTCAACGAACTATATTAGTTTTCACCAAAGTGTTTGAGTAAATGTCTCAATGGTTGTAGGTTTCTTGCATGAAAAATGTTTCAATAAATACCTAAATAATTGTAGATTTTACACATACAAATTTTGTTTATTAAATGCCTCAATGGTTGTATATTTCATTCATGTAATGTATTGATCAGATGCCTTAGCTTCTTGTTTTTTTTATGTGTCTTAGGTTGATGAATTCCAATATCCATTAAATTTGAAGAGATTTTACTTTTTATTCTTACAATGTTACATCGATAACGTGTTTTATCATGTGACCAAACTTTACTTATTTCTTTTCTAGTGTTTGTTGGTGCAACTAAGGGTGGTTTTGAATTGAAATTGCATAGGGATTAACTTGATGTTTATCTTTTTTTCTACAGTTATTCTTTTTTTTCCTTTGTTTTTTTTAATTTATTTCTACTTTGAAATTCTTTTACTTTGCAATCTTGTTTCCCATTCTTTTAGAAAAGAATTATTTGTATGTGTTTGAATTTCCTCTCTAATGATTGTTTTTATGAAAATTTACTCAAGTGGATAGTTGAACTAGTGTTTATCTCCCCTTTAAAAGAGTTCTTTGCATTTCTCAACCCTCTTTCCTTGAGTTTATATATGCTATGTTTAGTTATCCTAAAATTATTCCTTTGTTTCCATCAATTTTTATTATTATTTTGAGTATATGGTTGAATTTTCCACTTAGCTAAATCATTGATATTTGTATGTACACAATTTGATCCATTGCATATTCCACTTCTTGATATGATTGAGGGATGTGTATCTCAAAATTAACTTATTAACAAGTTTTTTAGGTTAGTTAATGATTTTGTAATATAAGCATTTTTGTGAAGGACAATGTTAAATAGTTCATGATGCAATTACATACCTTAGGAATTGATGTTAGTTAAGTGTCAATGTTGTGGATGGATATGTGAATGCCAAGATATTTATTTTTGTAGAAAAATTATATGTGAATGGGAAACCATATCCTAATTTCATGTCTAGCGAGCATAGAAATTAATAACCTTACCATGAATGTATGATTTAAAATCCCAATACTATGAGTTACTATTATATCCGTGACTATAGTTTTTACCATAAATACTTTATTAACTACTCAAGTAGTTCTTGGTAACGATTTTAATTATATTAACTTTGTTATATTATTCCTAGATTTCATATTAAGTATGCTTGACACAAGTATTGATAGCTAAGTGTTTTCACTATCCATTATTGGTTGATAACTTTTCACTATCAATGAAATTTTGATGGTGAGTGGCTTGAAATGGATTGTGGTTTTACAATGTTATCAAAAGGCGTTAACATGAAATTAAAAATTGATATGGTTAGATCATCACACTTGATGGCTTATATGCCACATGATGGATTTTCGGGTTATCTCCAGATCTGAATCACAAAGGAAGATCAGCATAATACCACATTCATCATTGAATGGGGTTGTTTTCAATATATAGTCATGCCATTTGGATTGAAGAATGCACCAGCAATAGTTTCTCGGGTGGTTGTCACCGCGTTCAAAGATTTCATTCAACAGTTCCTACAGGTATGCATGTATGATTGGATAGTCTATGGTTTGGTTAGGAATCATTTAGAAATCCTATGTTTGATGCTGGAAAGGTGTCGACAACATCAAATTGCATTAAATTCAAAGAAGTGCATTTTTTGCGCACCATTTAGAATACCGTTAGGCCACAATGTGTGCAAGCAAGGGATGTTGGTCGAACCTACAAAGATTGCACTTATCCTTAGTTTGCCACCACCAACTAATGTGAAGATGCTTCAGGTGATGCTGGGACACACAGGGTACTATCACAATTTCATAAAAGGATACATTGTGATTACGGCCCCTATGGGGAAGTTGCTTAAGAAGGATGGTGCATTTGAGTGGAATCATAAGTGTAAGAGGAGTTTTGACACACTGAAGGGCATGATGGCATCGACACCCATCCTGGTATTCCTTGATTGGAACAAGGATTTCCATGTCCATGTTGATGCCTCTTCTATTGCAGTAGGGGTAGTACTTGCAGAGCCAAGAGAGGGCGTCCTGGATCATCCAGTCACATTTGCAAGTAGGAAGGTGTCTTTTGTAGAATGAAATTATACAACCACCAAGACAGAGGGATTGTCCATGGTGTTTGCACTGCAAAATTTTAAGCACTATCTATTGGGCAGTCACTTCAAAATGTTCATAGACCATTCTGCTTTACAATACCTGATTAGTAAGCCTGTGTTAGGGGGAAAGATCTATCGATGGCTGCTACTTTTTCAGGAATTTGACTTTGAGATAATTGTGAAGTTAGGAGGGTTGAATGTTCACCCCAATCAAGTTAGGAGGGTTGAGATAGGAGAAGAGCCTACCAATATTGATGATGCATTTCTCGATGCATAGTTGTTTCGGGTAGATATCATAGATGACCATTATGCTCCAATCATTCTGTTCTTGGAAACTGGAGTTGCTCCAGAGGACCTGTGAACCACTTACAAGAAGCACTTGATAGTGAAAGCTTCAGATTTCCAGCTAATTGTTGGGTAATTATACAAAATTGGACCAAAAAAAATATTGCGATGGTGCATCTTACCACATGAGCAGGGAAATATTCTAGAAGAAGCAAATGCAAGAATCGCGGCAGGCCGCTATGGAGGCAGGGCTTCTACGCGGAAGGTGTTACATGCTGGATTATGGTGGTCTACCTTACATAATGATTTGGTAGATTATGCATGAAGCTGGGATGTCTGTCAGCATGTTGGCAAACCATCACAGTGGTATGAGATGATGCTTGTTGCTAAAGCAACTCTACAACCTTTTGAAAAATGGGTCATGGACTTTGTGGGTCCAATTAATCCACCTGGAAGGAGGACCAGTGCGCGGTAAATCATTATAGAAACCGATTATTTGACAAGGTGGGAAGAGGCTATGACAGTCATGGATTGCACTGTTGCGACAGAAGCCAAGTTCATATTCGAGAATATTGTGATAAGGTTTGGATGTCCAGGGATATTGATGAGTGACCATGGAAGTCACTTTATCAATCAAACTATGAAAGCATTAACCAAGGAGTCATAGGTGTAGCATCATAAAAGCACACCTTACCATCCATAGGAAAATGGAACTGTCGAGGTCTTCAACAAAATATTGGAAACCACGCTTATAAAGGTATGCAATACTAATCATGATGATTGGGATTTGAAAATTCCACCCATAGTATGGGCATATGGCACCAGTTGTAAAAGGTTGACATGACAAACACAATTCAAATTGGTAAATGGGGAAGAGGCAGTCATGCCTATGGAATACATTGTTCCTAGTCTGTGTATTACTACTGCAACAGGCATGGATGATACAGAAGCATTAGAGGAGTGCATCGCACAGTTGATCCATCTAGAAGAGGACCACTTTGTCACAGGATTCCAACAGCGTGTTGAGGTGGATCAATAGAAGGCATGTCATGATCACCACATTAAGAACAAGTAGTTTACATAGGGAGATTTGGTGTTGTTATATGACAGTAAGTTCATGAAGCATCCACATAAGTTACAAATGCACTGGTTACATCCATATATTGTTCATTCAATTACTTCTGGGGGTGTATTTCAATTACATCAATTAGATGGTGCGATGTTGTCCAAAGTTGTGAATGGTAGCTGCTTGAATCCCTATAGAACAATGCCTGAGCGACACAATGCTTGAGACACTGTGCAAGCAAAAAAAAAATTGGGTAGATTATAGTGAGGCGAGCACAGAGGAAGAAGTTCTGGAAGGATAACATTCAGTAGTGTTGTGAGGGAGACCATCGGCGACAACCACAAGACTGTGACGTGGTCAAATCAATAATAAATATAGATAGTTGATATAGTTGGCTGGTGGCGCTTGATGAAGCGATGCACATTTACGATTGACCTGACCGTTAGTAAGATGGGATTGCTAACAAAATTTGGGTTATTAATGCTAGATTTGGTCATAATGGACATGGTGTACTTGGAAATGATGAGTTGGATCAGGAAAGTGATTATAAGAACACATGGGATGTGGACACAAGGTATTTTTTAGTTGAGTTGACTGAAGTGTTGAGCTCATTGCAGGAGTAGAATTGAGTTTGATAGGCAAGGAGTGAAAGTTTGATTGCATTGTGAGGATTTCAGAGTGCAGCATGGTGCGCACTCCCAACATAGTTGAGATTTTGAGCGAGCAGGAATCCCCCATCCAACCCATGTGGGTTGAAGAGGAAGTCATGAGCATGCCAATTAGGTCCTCTTCGATCCCTAGAGTGAAACGAAAGGCCCAGAAGCCCCGTTCCACATCACCGTAGAAGAGATACAGATGCATGACTACTAGGGAGCAAGGGGAAGACACAACAAAGATCGAACCATCAAGATTGGGAGCTGTCGAGTCTATGACGCATAGGGGAATCTCTCCCAATGATATCCTTGGATATGTTGCTCCAATGCAGCTGGTGAGAAGCCAAGGAAGCTCACCAAGAATCAGAGGTGTCCACCGAAGTTGTCGTCCCTACTAGAAGGGATGAATTTCCTCGTGGACATCATACCCACCCTGGTCAATATGAGGTATGAAGACCATGAGTTGCTTCTACTAAAGGATGTATCGGAGGAGCCTTACCAGTTGAGTTTGATCATTTTTGTCAATCTAGTGGTTAGAGTTACTACATAACCTTCATTGATGACTATTCTTGGAAAACCTAGATCTATTTCTTAAAGGACAAGTCAGAGGTCTTTGAGAGGTTTTGAGAGTTCAAGACTCTTGTGGAGAACCAAACAAGAAAGAAGATTTGGGTATTGAGGATAGAAAATGGGGCTGAATACACTTCCAATGAATTCATGGAGTATTGCTCGGCTGAGGGGATCAAGAAGTACCACCCTGTGCCCCATACCCCACAGCAGAATGGAGCTGCAGAGTGAAAGAACATGACTATGGTTGGAGAAGCCAAGGCCATGCTATTTGATCAAGGATTACCACTATTCCTCTGGGGCGAGGCATATGGGAGTACAGTTTACATTTAGAACATGTCTCCCCACACAACCTTGGGGAGGAAGACATCAGAGCAGGTCTTCATAGGAACTAGGCCAGATGTGAGTCACATTCACATATTCGGTAGTGTCTACTATTGTCACATTCATGCTGACAATAGGAATAAGTTGGATCCTTCTTGAGAGAAGGGGATACTTGTTGCCTACAACAATATTTTAAATGCATATAGAGTTTACATTCTAGTTTGTAGGGGGATTATTGTGAGCAGGGATGTCCATTTTGATGACAATAGGGCCTTGCGAAGATCTCTAGACTTACCAGTAGAGTAGCAGCTAGCACAAGAGTCAGGAGTCAAGCTGGAAGAGACATATGTACAGGTACATGTATAGACACAAAACAAAGGTTATGGTGGTCAGAGGCAGTCAGGTGGATAGGATCCTTTAGTCATTGACTTGAAGGATGATTTGTAGCAGGAGACATATATCTAGCAACCACAATAGGCTGACACTAGCCCAAGTCCTAAGTGCTTTGGGTCCACAATGAAGGATTCTAGGAAATTAGATCCTCCATAAACATCTTTTAAATAGAGTGTACCCCCATAGAGGCTTAGCTATATGGCACCGATGATAGATTTTATTAACTCTGAACCTTCCAGCTTTGGGGAGGCTGCACAACATGATGTGTGGCAAGATGCTATGGTTGAGGAGTATGAATCCATTATGAAAAAATAGGTATGGGAGGTTGTGCCGAGGCCATAAGGGAAAAAGGTGGTGTGATCCAGATGTATCTACAAGGTGAAGCATGCAACAGACATAAGCATGGAGAAGTATAAGGCATGCTTCGTGGAAAAGGGGCTTTCACAAAAGGATGATATTCATTATGAGGATACCTCCTCCCCTATTGCCAGGTATTCTTCAATTTGGACCATTATCTCACTAGCTGCTAACATGGGTTGGTGTGTCGATTACATGGACATCAAGACTGCCTTCCTCAAAGGAGTGATAGAGGAGGAGGTTTATATTGAGCAACCATAGGGGTTTGATGTGGAGAATAGGGAGATGCGTGTATGCAAAATGCATCGAGATTTTTACGGCCTCAAGTATGCACCTTGAGCATGGTACTCAAGGATTGACCTCTTTCTACGGGAGATCGGATTTTAGTGGAGTGAGGATGACCACAACCTGTACTTCTTGATAGGTGACGTGCCTCTCATAATAGTCCTATATGTGGATAATCTCTTCTTGACAGGAGATGAGAGGCTGATTGGAGACTGCAAGTCCAAACTTGCAATGGAGTTTGAGACGAAGGACCTTGGGTTGATGCATTACTTTTTGGGTTCTGAGGTTTGGTAGAGAGATGGATGCTTCTTCATCAGATATGGGAAGCATCCAATAGATATCCTGAAGAGATTTAGGATGGAGGAGTGCAAGCCCATGTCCATACCTCTAGTTTCCAACTCGAAGAATATTGATGCATTAGGGTTAGGAGGATTTGATCCTACCTTGTATCGTCATCTTATCGAATCCCTTATGTGTCTAGTCAACACTTGACCAGACATCATCTTTGCAGTTGAATCTTTGAGTTAGTTCATGGTGGACCCTCAGAAAGTGCATTGGACGGTTGCAAAGCACATACTTTGCTACATCATAGGTACAGTGGAGTATGGATTATTTTATGAGTGCAGGGGGAGTGTACAGTTAGCAGGTTTCACATATGTTAACTGGCAAAGATGTGTAGAGGACCAGAAGAGTACTTCAGGTTTTTGTTTTAGGATTGGATCATGAGTTGTCTCTTGGTTCAGTGAGAAGCAAAAGTTAGTTTCATTGAGCTTAGTAGAGGCTGAGTACATGGAAGCCAACATGGACGCTTGTGAGGGTATGTGGCTGAGGAAGTTACTTGCATGGTTGTTCGAGTATGAGATAGAGTCTACAGTAGTTCACTGTGACAATTAGAGTGCCATCGAGTTATCTGATAATCCAGTGTTCCATGACCGGTGAAAACACATAGACATCAAATACCACTTCTTGAGAGATTATGTTCAGAGGGGAACCATTCGGTTGGATTACATACAGACATATGATCAGGTGGCAGAAATTTTCACCAAGGCACTTTGTAGATAGATTTTTCTGAAGTTTAGGTATAAATTGGAGTTGCTACCAAATCCCTTCCTCGTTGAGAGGGAGTGTTAACGTAGAAACAACAAGGAAGGTCTTCCTGCATGCATGTGTTCTTGTATGCATAAGACTTAAATTAGGAATCCAATTGTATTTAATTATTTTTCCTAAGTTTACTTTGGAAAATAACTAAAGTGATCTAATTGTTTATTAACTTTAGTGAGACACTAGTTAAAATGAAAGTGAAATGAGGGTTTTTCCTTTATCTAAAGTTATAAAAGAGAGATCGATTGGTGGAGAAGATGCACACTTGTATTCCGAAAGAGACATGATACAGATAGGAAGAGAAAGTGAGATAGAGGATTTCTCTTAGAAGATGGAGGAGTGAGTAGTGGGATCATCGAGCTTTCTGCAGCTGGGCGGTACACTCACACAGGAGGGTGTTGAGGTTTAGCTGGTATTTTCCAAATGATTCTATTGGGTGCTGGATTCGCTAGGTTTGGGTGAGTTTGCAGTGATTGTAAAAGTTCCATATTTCCTCATAATAAAATCTATATCTGCTTGCTGCACTGGTTTTCCCATCTTGGGTTTTTTGGAGATTTCCATACCCAAAATAATAGTGTCAATAATGCCAAAATAAGTTTTTGTGAGTTGGAATTCAAGAACCAATAGAATTTCAATAAAATAAGTCAACATAATGGTTGAATTGACATATTTGTCATTAAAAAAAACTACTTTTCTTCTTCGTATTTTCGACATATCTCATTGTGTTTTTACTCAAATTTCGATCGAGAGAGCTCGTTGGATGCAGAATTTGATTTTGCATCCAACAAGTACCCACACTTCATACTTTTTATGGACCCCGCTACCCCAAAAATAAGAAATACCTAAAAACACGTAATGATGATGTCATCATCACTTTTTTTTCCAGGTATTTCTTCTTTTTGGGGTAGTGGGGTCCTTCAAAAGTATGTAGTGTGGGTACTCATTGGATGCAGAATCAAATTCTACATCCAACAAGCTCTCCCGATCGAAATTTGATTAAAAACACAGGGTGATATGTCAAAAATACGAACACAAAAAGTAGTTTTTTTCTTTCTTCCTCCAAAACTAATCAATATTATTTTATTATTTTAACTATTATTTTACTGTTTTAACTATTATTTTATTATTTTCTTTAGGAGGCCCATTTTAGACCCCAAAATTCCTCTAATGGATTTTACCAGTGATTCTGTTGGGTGCTGGATTTGCTAGGTTTGGGTGAGTTGGTAGTGATTGTAAAAGTTCCATATTTTCTCATAATAAAATCTATATCTGACTGCTGCACCAGTTTTCCCATCTTGGGTTTTCCAAGGATTTCCATACACAAAATAATAGTGTCAATATTGTGATGTGATGTGATTTATTTCTCAGTTTTATATTCCCCTGCATACTATAAACGATATTCATGTGTGGTTATCAATTGATATTTTGCGTGCACTGTTTAGCCCTAGTTGAATATTAAAGGAAAATTTATAGTATGCAACATGTTTGTCAAATTGTCCAAAAATCCTTTATATTTTTGAAATCTTTCACATTTTAGAAAATCAAGTTGAGACCATTATGTTTTGTTTCATACCAACTTCAGGGGGTATCCATATCATACACACATGTAACCCCACTTTGTGTTGAAAAAAGTGTTTTTAGAATCAAATTTCATGTTCCAGATGATTTTCTAAATCTCCATGGAATTTGTGGGGTTTGTCCTAATGTCTAACTATGCAATCATACAAATCATTACCAAACCCCCTTACTGAATTATGGTAGTAGATAGGAGTCAAAGTTTTTGTTTTGATTCCTTGAGAGCTATGTTAGTTTGGTTTCAAATGTTTGTTTTAAGTCCTCAATGAATTGTATTAGTTTCCACCAAAGTGTTTGAGTAAATGTCTCAATGGTTGTAGGTTTCTTGCATGAAAAATGTTTCAATAAATACCTAAATAATTGTAGATTTTACACATACAACATTTTTTATTAAATTCCTCAATGGTTGTATATTTCATGCATGTAATGTATTGATTAGATGCCTTAATGGTTATAACTTAGATGCATTCAAAGGGTTTTATTAAAGCTCCAAATGGTTGTATCTCTCATTCATGCTAAAGGTTTGATAAATGTCTCAATGGTTGTAGTTTTCATGCAAGTAAAGTGTTTGATTAAATGCCTCAATGAATGAAGCCCTTTTGTTTTTTATTTAGAAATATGGGTATTTGTCTAAATAATATTATAAATAAAATTTATGTAAATGCAAAGATTGTTGTCATGTTTGCTTCATATATGCTTGGTTGCATATAATATGAAAATATTTAAGAATAATTTATTGCAATCATGAATGGACTTATTCCTTATGTTAATTACTTAATGTGGGTTTGATGCACTATTCAATTCTATTGAGGAACTAGACTCATAATATTATATTTATCTTCACACCTCTATGATTATAATTACATACATGATATGAGTTTAATCATAGTTAATCACAGTTAATTAAAAATAAATAAAAATGTTGAGCCTTAATGTCCAATGGGACCTTTGTTTCTTTATGTTTTGTTAAGTTGGTAAGGTGGAACCTTACATATTGTATCTAAGGGAGCCAAAACTCTAGGGCCTAATGGACCTACATACTTGCTTGTAGATTAACTTATGAATGTTGATTTCTATTTTATTTTGCATGCATGTTGGTTGAATTGTTGTGTAAGTTAACTTGAATGCATGTTGGTTGCATGTGGTATTATTTTCTCACTCATTAGATCAAATCATTAAGGAACCTATTGGAAGAATGAATTCTTCCTTACATTCTTTGTATTTGTGTTGAGAGAAGTGTGAAAATTACATTTAAGAATTTAAAGAGATGCTACGAAACGACATTCAAGTGAGTAATTGGGGTTAAAACTAATTTTGTGAATGGATTGGATGGGTGATGGATATATGTGGAGTATATTAGTGGTTTCATCTTATATGGTTAATGTATCAATACAACATGGTATGGGTTAAACAACCATCTCAACAGAACTAAAATGACACATACTAAGAAAACTCATGACTTAATATGGGTTGTGGTATGATGAGTTTGTAAGCGTACATTTATCATGTGTATGAACTACAAGTTCAGGACACAATTATTGCGATGATTGAGTTGATCCTGTTATTTTGAAATATTTAATTATCTATGCTCTGTGGGAATTGATGTGAGTTTTATTGAGGTATGTCACTTTTAACTGTGACTGTAGGTTCACAAGCAATGTGATCTTTATTGAGGTATGCCATTGTTAAATTAAGGGGTTAAGATCTAATTTATGAATATATTCATAATGATTACGAGTGTAATCCTTGTGACCTATTTGATATGATTTTGTGTTCTTATTAATTATTCATTTTGGGGTGGTATTTTTCATCAAACAACTACAAATCATTCAAATACTAGGTTGGGGTATGGTCTAGTTACTAAAGAAAATGATTATATTATTTGTAAATGTAAATGGATGTGGAAACCATTTTAAGGAAACTTCGAAAGTATGTATGACTATGGAATCAATACTACCATATATCCATGAGTTAAGTAATTCCTGCTACAAAGAAGAAATTATTTTGATGAAACCTCATGGACATGATTAAAGGGGGACATGATTAAAGGGTTGACTATGTGTACATGGAATCAAGTGGAATAAAGATTCATAATTTGTTTGCGATCTAAATGTACTCTTTAATTTATTTATAAATGAATAAAACTAGGATTTGGATAGAGGATAATCTTTTAGGTGATATGAACTAGTTGCAATAATTTCATCATTTGGATAAAGTAGTAAGAACCAACTGTTCATACTCTTGTATTTTATGTTTTATTTTTGTGTGTGATTGAATGATGTAAAATCAACTTGATTTTTGAATTCTTGAAATTGTGAAATTTTTTTTGGGAAGAGAGTATGGTCTATTTCCCCCCTTTTGATTATGGAGAATTAAGTCCATCATATTTAAACGAGATTTCATATATTTGTGTCAAAGAAAGGTAGAATAGTATTGGCGATTTAGTTGGTTGTATAGACCACTATTTAACATATAGTTGAAATGTACTTATAAATTATTTAGAGAAATTATGAAGATTGAATCCGTGTATTTCTCTAGACTATTGTCAAGTGGGTGACAAGATAAACAGTTTAGTTCATATTGTATATGGACATGATTCGTGATTTTCTTTAAACTTGGTGAGGATAAAAAGAATAGTATGGTAGAGATAAAATCCCTTATGTCAATGGAACTTAGTTTCTTTTGATTTTAGATAATTGAAATGATAATAATAGAAAACTATTTTCAAGTTATTCTTGATAATAAGAATGTGTGCTTCTGATAATTTTTAAGGAACAATTTAAGAGAAATGAGATCTCATTCTTAATGAATTAATGTTGGATGATCTAGGAAACTAACATGATTCTATAGTATGTTGAACACTTGTAAAATTTAGTTTGAAAGTTATTAGGTAGCCTTAGATGAACCCTCAGTGCCATGGTTATGACTAGTTGCATGCATTGGGTTGGATCAAGCTGAGGTAAGCTTTAATCTATTTTTTACAAACAAAAAATAGACGTGTGTCTTAGATATTGATTATGAAAGGGACTTGTTTATGTGTATTATGTTGATGAAAGGGACTTGTTTATGTGTCTTTTGTTTATGTGTCTTTTGTTTATGTGTATTAGGTTGATGAATAACAACATCCATTAACTTTGAAGAGATTTTACTTTTTATGCTTACAATGTTATGTCGATACATTTTTTATCATGTGACCATACTCTACTTAGTTCTTTTCTAGTGTTTGTTGGCGCAACTAAGGGTGGTTTTGAATTGAAATTGCATATGGATTTACTTGATGTTTATCTTTTTTTCTAGAGTTATTAATTTTTTTCCTTTGTTTTATTTTATTTTATTTCTACTATGAAATTCTTTTACTTTGCAAGCTTGTTTCCCATTCTTTTGGAAACGAATTATTTGTATGTGTTTTGAATCTCCCCTCTAATGATTGTTTTTATGAAAATTTACTCAAGTGGACAGTTGAACTAGTGTTTATCTCCCCTTTAAAAGAGTTCTTCGCATTTCTCAACCCTCTTTACTACTATATTTGGCCTTATGAGAATGTGAATCCTCAGCTATAAAATGAAACCTTGTGAAATACCCTCATACCAAAGAGTTCATGGTTTTGGGTAGAGATGGAAGGGTTTATGTTTTTCATCCATATTTTTTCATTTATTTATAAACCATTTTGTTGTTGTCTTTTGAGTTCTTAGGGAACCATGGGTATTTTATTGAAACCCCTATATTGTCTTCGCACCCAAAATCCCTTTTAAAAGGTTTTGTATATTTTTTATAGTTCTTAGATGATTTTATGAATGCAAAAGAGTTTGAAGATTTGGTATAGTGTCAAATGATGCTTTCCTTTTCCATGATACAATTTTGTACATGAGTTTATGGTTGAATTTTCCACTTAGCTAAATCATTGCTATTTGTATGTACACAATTTGATCCATTGCATATTCCACTTCTTGATATGATTGAGGGATGTGTATCTAAAAATTAACCTATTAACAAGGTTTTTAGGCTAGTTACTGATTTTGTAATATAAACATTTTTGTGAAGGACAATGTCAAATAGTTCATGATGAAATTACATACCTTAGGAATTGATGTTAGTTAAGTGTAAATGATGTGGATGGATATGTGAATGCCAAGATATTTATTTTTGTAGAAAAATTATATGTGAATGGGAAACCATATCCTAATTTCATATCTAGAGAGCATAGAAATTAATAACCTTACCATGAATTTATGATTTAAAATCCCAATCATATGAGTTACCTTTATTAACTACTCGAGTACTTGTTGGTAATGATTTTAATTATATCAACTTTGTTATATTATGCTTAGATTCCATATTAAGTATGCTTGACACAAGTCTTGATAGCTAATTGTTTTCACTATTATTGGTTGATAACTTTTCACTATCAACGAAATTTTGATGGTGAGTGGCTTGAAATGGTTTGTGGTTTTACAATGTTATCAAAGGGTGTTAACATGAAATTAAAAAAACATATAGTTATATCACCACAATTGATGGCTCATATGCCACATGATGGATTTTCGGGGTATCGCCAGATACGAATCACAAAGGAAGATCGGCATAATACCACATTCGTCATTGAATGGGGTTTTTTTCAATATACAGTCATGCCATTTGGATTGAACAATGCACCAACAATATTTTCTCGGGTGGTTGTTGCCGCATTCAAAGATTTCATTCAACAGTTCCTACAGGTATGCATGGATGATTGGATAGTCTATGGTTTGGATAGGAATCCTTTAGCAAACCTATGTTTGATGCTCTAAAGGTGTCGACAACATCAAATTGCATTAAATTCAAAGAAGTGCATTTTTTCCCACCATTCGGAATATTGTTAGGCCACAATGTGTGTGAGCAAGGGCTATTGGTCAAACCTACAAATATTTCACTTATCCTTAGTCTATCACCACCGACTAATGTGAAGATGCTTCGGGTGATGCTAGTACACACGGGGTACTATTGCAAGTTCATCAAAGGATATGTCATGATTACGGCCCCTATGGAGAAGTTGCTTAAGAAGGATGGTGCATTTGAGTGGAACCATAAGTGTTACAGGAGTTTCGACACACTGAAGGCCAAGATGGCACCGGCACCCATCCTAGTATTCCTTGATTGGAACACGGATTTCCATGTCCACATCGATACCTCTTCTATTGTGCTAAGAGTAGTACTTGTGCAGCCAAGAGAAGGTGACTTGGATCATTTAATCGCATTTGCAAGTAGGAAGCTATCTTGTGTAGAAAGAAATTATACAACCACCGAGAGAGAGGGATTGGCCATGGTTTTTGTGCTGCAAAATTTTAAGCACTATCTGTTGGGTGGCCACTTCAAAATGTTCACGGACCATTCTGTTTTCCAATACCTGATCAATAAGCTTGTGTTGGTGGGAAAGATCTGTCAATGGCTGTTACTTTTTCAGGAATTTGACTTTCAGATAATTGTGAAGTTAGGAGGGTTGAATGTTGGCCCCAATCGTCTGTCTCGCATTCACATAGGAGAAGAGCCTACGAATATTGATGATGGATTTATTGATGCATAGTTGTTCTGGGTAGAGATTGCAGATGACCATTATGCTCCGATCATTCAGTTCATGGCAACTGGAGTTGGTCCAGAGGACCTACTGACCACTCAAGAGAAGCACTTGATTATGAAAGCTTCGGATTTCTAGCTGATTGTTGGGTAATTATAAAAAATTGGACTAGAAAAAGTATTGCGATGGTGCATCTTACCACATGAGCAAGGACCTATTCTAGAAGAATCACACACAAGAATCATGAGAGGCCACTATGGAGGTAGGGATTTTGCGTGGAAGGTACTGCATGTTGGATTATGGTGGTATACCTTACATAATGATCGGTAGATTATGCACAAAGCTGCAATGTCTGTCAGCACATCGGCAAACCATCACATCAGGATGAGATGTTGCTTGTTGCACAAGTAACTCTACAACCTTTTGATAAATGGGCCGTCGACTTTGTGTGTCCAATTAATCCACCTGGAAGGAGGACCAGTGTGTAGTACATCATTATAGAAACTAATTATCTAAGAAGGTGGGAAGAGGCTATGTCAGTCATGGATTACACTGTTGCGATAGAAGCCAAGTTCATATTCAAGAATATTGTGACAAGGTTTGGATGTCCCAGGATATTGATGAGTGACCATGGAAGTCACTTTATCAATCGAACTGTGAAAGCATTAACCGAGGAGTCGGTGTTGCAGCATCATAAAAGGACATCTTACCATCCATAGGAAAACGGAACTGTCGAGGCCTTCAACAGAATATTGGAAACCCCACTTCCAAAGGTATGCAATACTAATCACGATGATTGGGATTTGAAAATTCCAGTGATACTATGGGAATATTGCACCAATTATAAAAGGTTGACGAGACAACCACCGTTAAAATTGGTATAAGTGCAAGAGGAAGTCATGCCTATGGAATACATTGCTCCTAGTCTGTGCATTACTGCTGCAATAGGAATGGATGATGTAGAAGCATTAGAGGAGTGCATCGTACAGTTGATCCATCTAGAAGAGGACTGCTTTGTTGCAGGCTTCCACTAGCATGTTGAGAAGGATCAACAGAAGGAGTGGCATGATCACCACAATAAGAAAAAGCAATTTACATAGGGATATTTGGTGTTGTTATATGACAGTAAGTTCATGAAGCATCCAGGTAAGTTACAGATGCACTGGTTAGGTCCATATATTGTTCATTTAATTACTTCTGTGGGTGCATTTCAATTACAACAATTAGATGGTGCAATGTTGTCCAAACTTGTGAATGGTAGCTGCTTGAATCCCTATAGAACGGGGCCTGAGCCGTGCAATGGTTGAGACACTGCAAGTAAAAAAAAAAAAATTGGTAGATTGCAGTGAGGCGAGCACAGAGGAAGAAGTTCCGCAAGGATAGCATTCAATAGTGTTGCGAGGGAGACCACCGGTGAGAATCGCAAGATTGTGAGGTGGTCAAGTCAATAATAATTACAGACAATTAATATAGCTGGCTGGTGGCATTTGATGAAGCGAAGTGTATTTATGATTGATCCGACCGTTAGTAAGATGGGATTGCCGACGGATTTAGGTTATTAATGCTAGATTTGGTCATAATGGACATGGTGTATTTGGAAATGATGAGTTGGATCAGGAAACTGATTATAAGAACGTGTGGGATGTGGACACAAGGTATTTTTTAGTTGAGTTGAGTGAAGTGTTGAGCTTAGTGTAGGAGTAGAAGTGAGTGTGATAGGTAAGGAGTGAAATTTCGATTGCATTGTGAGGATTGCAGAGTGTAGCATGGTGCACACTCCCGACATAGTTGAGATTTTCAGTGAGTAGGAATCCCCCATTCGACCCATGTGGGTTGAAGAGGAAGTCATGAGCATGGCAATTAGGTCCTCTTCGATCCGTAGAGAGAAACAGAAGGCCCAGAAGCCCTGTTCTACGCCGCCGAAGAAGAGATACAGATGCATGACTACTAGGGAGCAAGGGGAAGACACAACAAATACTGAACCATCAATCTTGGGATATGTCAAGTCTATGGCACTCATGGGCATCTCTATCAATGATATCCCTGGATATGTTGCTCCAACACAGCCAGGGGAGAAGCGGAGGAAGCTCACCAAGAATTAGAGGTATCCACCAAATTTGTTGTCCCTACTAGAAGGGATGACTTTCCTGGTGAACATCATAACCTCCTTAGTCAATATGAGGTATGAATACCATGATTGAATGCTACTAAAGGACGTATCAGAGGAGCCTTACTAGTCGCTACTTATGGTACCTGGTCCGCTTATTCAATGGATTCCTCACCCATGGGCGCAGGGATTGGATAGGTCAGGGTTGTTGGGGCTCACTAACTTGCCTCATTTTGGGAGATTGAATGAAGCAAATGCATGCATCAAATATCTATTGGTGTGCTTTTATGGTGGGAGGATCTGGTTGAACGACCCTATTCCAGTCATGGTTGACATAATTTTTGACATTATGGGGTTCCCAAAGGTCGACAAAGATCTAGCACAGTATTTCAGAGGGTGGGATAATGAAAAGAGGATTTCCTAGCAGTTGAAGGAGAGATTTGGATTGTGGTGCGATGGTCGTGCCTATTACATTGATAGTACTTATGAGTGCTCAGTGTGTATTGGAGTGTGAAAAACGGGTCCATGTTTGTGTTAAGCCGATTGTTAGAAGATGGTTTTTCCACTCAGGCCAAGGAACATAGTTTTTCCTATAGTTGGTTGTTAATTCTCATTGCCTTAGTCACATGGATGGAGTCGAAGGACTACCAACTGGTGTCAGTTTCTGCTGAAAATGTGTGCAAAGGCACACGGTATTAGAAATTATGGTGGGTCATGGAACCTAGTCAACAACAAGACTATGCAATCCATTTTTGTGTCTATTGGGAAGCACTACAGGCCGTGACCATCAAGGTTCCCTGCTTATCTAATACTACCGCATCCAAATATCAGAGGATCATTCGATTTGCTATCAATCCTCATTCTATTTATATCTAGGTGCGCAGGGATCCTGATAAATAATGGCTTCCTATGGCCTACAAAATTACAGATGAATAATTCGAGGTGATTGTTCAAGATTGGACAGTTGACTAGAGTGAACCTGTGATCGCAAAGGAGATCTCTCTAGGGCCACCAGTAGATGCCCTGATGAGAAATTCCAAGCATGGGAAGATCTCCATGACTTCGATAGAGAGTCCTCGATGGAATCTGATCCAGAAGCCTAACACATGTTGGAGAAGTTACGCTCTAAAATATGCATGGATTTCGATGATGATAATATCTCCCACTCAATGATGGAGAACCAACTACACCAACTCATCAAGGTTGTCACCAATGCATCTGATGCTGCGGCACTAGCTATGCGCGTGTCTAGTTAAGAATGGCTCATCACAGTAAGTGTTAAGCTAGATTATATTTTTGTTGTTGTTTCAAAACTGACACCAAAGAAGGCTGCAATGCAGGATTTCTTGATAATTAGCTCTGAGCCGTAGGCTAGGAATGTTCAAGTTCCCTCGGCTGCAATTGACACGAGAAGTACAGAAGTGAAATCACTGCTACAGTCATTGTTGAGCATTATTGTCAATCTTAACAAGTTACCTTCCCAAGTTTTAGTTCAGCTATAGTAGGGTGCTGACCAGGAGTTGGCTGACAGGAAGAAGGAGCTTAATGATGGGTACGTGCAGTAATAGAATGCTGCTAAGAAGCTGTAGGAGGAAGCTGAAGAGATGGGGAAGATCAAAGAGAATATAGGACAAGAAAAGGAACAGGAGATTGCCGCATTTAAGCAAATGCAAGTAGAGCTGTAGCGAAAAGGTGCCAATGAAATCACTGAGTTAAAGAAGGAGCAAGAATGCCTCATTTTTAAGAAAGCACATCTCTATGGTATTTACAGAGAGGTTGAGCAAGGCGTTGATGAGGATTGTCAACACATCTATCAAAGCACAGAGGAACTTACTTCCGTCGCCAAATCCAAGTGACTTGCGTAGGTGATTCCCCATCTCCATTTAACTAACAGTATGTTGAATTCTCTTGTTTACCTTGACACATCATCAAAACATATTGTTGAATGGAAGAATATGATCAGGGACTCCATGGCCTAGTTTGAGGCCATGTAGCATGAAGCAAAGATGATCTCGGATGAAATGACACAGTTCTGGAAAAGTGTTGTTCAGGATGACCAACTGGAAAAGTTGGCCAAGCAAGTGCGGGAAGCTGAAGCTTGGCTGACGATGCTGAAGACATCGTTATGCACAATTCCTCTCATGGTTTAGATTACACTCTTTGAAGAGTTCAAAGACCTAAAGAAGAGAGCCTCTTGAGCCCAAGAACCTCAGCACAAATGCAACACCTAGCTCGATGAATGCTAGGACATTGGCGGGTAGTTGGCTGTGAAAGAAGTCACTGCGCTACAGGAGGTACAAGAAGGTAGGAAAATGGTGGATGGAAAGGATAGGGAGGAGAACCCACTAATGAAGTACATGCTAAATTGTTGGGACACGGTTGAACGAGTTCAGCTCTAGGTTCGAGATATCTTGCAGCAGTTTGAGGACTTCAAGATGAAGATGATGGAGTAAACCCTATCTACCTAATGTGGCTCGAGGTCAAGCCACAAGACTATGTTGGGGGGATTTTTAGCAGGCGTATTGGATAAGTGATTTATGCACCACCATAGAGGCTATGCAAGCTCACATTCCACCAAGAAGGACTACAACAATGCGATAGGCAGAAGAATAACCATTTTTGGAATTCTTTATGTAATTTTGCACTAATTGACACATTTTGTGGATATAGGTCACTAGTTTGTTAGAAGTTAGTTATAAGTGGACCTTGGATGTAAAGGCACAAGTCTAGATATATAATTAGAATTGCAATTGTATATTAGTATCATTGATGAGAAATATCAATCGATTAACCCAGTTTTGTGATCTGAGGCGTGACCATGTCACTTCATTTTGTTCTTGAGTAGTTTTGGCTCTGTCTGTGTCGACCAGCTATTGAATCTTGGGTTGTGATCATTCCCCTGCTCTGAAAAAGTACTGCATGATTTGGATCTATTGCGCAAAAGTAATATGACATGACAAATTTTTCCCTGAAGTTATCTTATTTCTTATTTCTTTTCTGTCTTTATGCTCTGCAATGACACTGATGGATGGTTGCTATATATGTTATATGAATGAATTTTATTGTTGCGATGAATGAAGTGATGTGATCTATTACCGATATACTATTTATGCCAATAGATATGTGATGAATGATGCAATTCTAAAAAAACTGTCTCTGAAGTATCTGTTGATAATGAAGTTAAGTCATTGATTCCATACCCTCCCTTCCTACTACTGAAAACTTGGTTTTGATAGCTCTCCGTCAACAAATTGGGTGAGAATTCATCCGCTCTGCAGGTTTTCTCATGTGGGGTCAAACCCTTCTGAGTCGGTGCTCAGGGAGATCATGCTAGTTGGGCGTCGAGAGAGTGGGAACCCCTATCAAAGAGGCTTTATTGGTGGTTTGCACCAACATACCCCTGTTGGAGATAGTGTATGAGATATATGTACCAAGATTCCAGAGCTTTGAATATAGGAGACATATCAATTATATGCAACTCAACTTCATTTTCCCAGTCCTCGTCTTCATTATTTTTACTTACATCCATTAACTTACAAATCGCTTGTCCTTTGATGATAGTGACTAGTTTAAATTCTAAATCATATTCTTGCAAAGTTGTTCCGCAATTTCCTCTTCTTTCTCCCAATTCTTTTTGCATGAAGAGGGTTCTAACTATCAGGTGATGAACAATTACTTTGGTTCTATTATTCAGAATGTAAGGCCTAAATTGTTTTACCACATTAAATACTACATACACATGTTTATCAATAGCAGGGTAATTCATTTCAGCACCTTGCAAACTAGTGCTCATGAATGATATGGCGTACTCATCTCCCATTCTTCCTTCTGTGTAATCATTGGTGCAAGCAAGTTATCAAAAGAAAAAGTGTATAGGATAAAATATTTCTCAAAATCATGGCTTTTGAGTGAAGGTGGATGGGATATTGCAGCTTTGATATTGTCAAATGCACCTTTTTCTATGTCAGTCCATTTAAACTGTACACTTTGCTTGACCATATGTTGCAAAGGCTTGACTATCTGTGCAAAAATCAGAAACAGGGCCTTTGCACAAAATTTATAGTCCCCATGAAAGATTGCATGCCTTTCTTATTGTGGGTTAAGGGAATTTTTTCTATAGCTTCCATCCTTTCTGGGTCTATGGAGGTTCCCTTCTTAGAAATGATATGACCATGATAGCCTTCCTTCTAATACTACGAAAACACATTTCTTAGCATTCAAAGAGATACCATATTTTTTACAGTGGTAAAAAATGTGTTTTAGATGAAACATATGAGCTTTTATCTTCTTGGAGAAAACTACTACATCAGCCAGATAAACCACCACACTGTGGCCAATTACACCCCAGAAGAGGCTATATCCATTTCCCTTTGGAAAGTGGCTCTAGCATTAATGAGACCAAAGCAAATTCTCTAGTAAATGAAAGTTCCCCACTTTGTACAAAATGTGGTCTTCAACCTATATTGTTCTGCTACCAAGACTTGGTTGTATCCTGAAAACCCATCTAGTAAGGAGAACAATTCAGAACGTGAAACCATCTGTAAAATTTGCTCCATTGGTGGCACTGGATAATTGTCCTTATCTGATGCACAGTTCAAATTCCTGAAGTCTACACATAGTCTTATTTCACCATAATTTTTCCTCACCAATACCAAATTTTCCACCCATTCTGAGTGTCTAACTCTGAATATGATCTTTGCATCAAGTAACTTTTCACTTCATTTTGATTCATGGGTTCTAGCTTGGGATGCATATTCCTCAATGGTTACTGAAATGGTTTCACAACTGCTTTAATAGGGATGACATGCTGAATGATACGGGTATCATAAGTCTTCAAATCCTCATATGTCCAAGCGAAAACATCTTTGAGTTACTGAAATAAATTGATGAATTTTCTTCTCTCACCTGGTGAACAACATTTCCCCAAGTTCACATAATTGGGTTCAGCTTCTGTCCCAAGATTGATCAGCTCATACTACATAGTTGAGCTATTTGTTTTGACATTGGTTGGATTTCTAAAGTTATTATTCAAATCAAACATGCCTTCTAATGTTCTTACCCCTTTAGGTATGAAGTTCCCATTTTGAAGATTAGCTTGATGTTCTTTGTCATCAGTCACCGAGTCTTTGAAAGTATAATCAATTGTTAAGAACCCCAAGATATGCTGATAATATGTCCTGACAATCAATTAAATTGAACATTTATTATTAGTAGGCACAAATATTGCAGCAGAAGTAGCTAATAAATCAGCTACTGCATTTTGTAATCTAGGAATCAAATTGATGTTAAAAGCATCGAAATTCATTATAAGTTCCCAAACTTCATTTTGCTAGCCTTTTTAATGTGGTCATAGACAATGAATTGTGTTTCGATCTTGTTTGACAATTATTTCTTACATTAAATTCAATGGCCTTTTTCAAGCCCTGAATTAAAGCTTTATATTATGTTGTGTTGTTAGTACACTTGAACTCTAATCTACAAGAGAGAAAACGTTTCTTCTTTTATTAATTGATCAGGACACAACCATCTCTTGATCCTTATTGAGTTTTAGAACCATCAAAATATAACAACCAAAATTTATCTTCTAATTCTACATAACTAGTGTTACTTTCTAAATCAGAAACTAAATTAACAATGTTACAATCAATATTGTGAGTCTGTGAAAACTGAAAAAGCTCAGACTGTGTATCTGACTCAGTGTGGGAAAATTCAATTGCAAATAACCCTTCTAGTTTCACAAACTAGTCCCTACTTAGAATCGAACGATATGCTTGTGGTATGTAAGCCACCATGATGTCTATAAACTAGCATACCCTTTCATCTGCAGATAACCATATCAGCACATTCTTCATCTCTCCTACCACCTTAACGGTTGTTCTATCCAACTGTATGATTTTACATGACGAAGGTGTAGGTTGACCATTTATCTTTATACTAACTGAGAGAGGCATAACATATGAGGAAGCTCCAGAGTCTACCAAATAGCTATGCACATTATGGTTGAAAATATCAAAAGATAGTATAAATGGAAAGGTTTGAGACTTAGATTTCCCCCCATTACTTGCTTCATTTATTTCTTTATCTAATTGAATATCATCTTAGGTTCTATTGGGTTATGGATCAAAGGCTTCCAGGAGTTTTCTTCTTTGTTGGGGTAAATTGCACTATTCAAATAAAGAAATATTTGCCCGGTTTTCTTGATATCCTCTATTATGTCATATCCCATATAACATTCTGTCAGACTTTTCTTGTTACCTTCTATTTTATTTTGCACAGCATTTCCAGGTTTAATTACTACTGTAACTTTCTCTTTCAAGGTGACCAAATCATACTTAGGTGGCGTTTGGGTACTACTATTGATTTTCTTCATATTTTTCTGAATCTTCCTAATCTTGGGCAATAATATACTTTCATCCATTATTGTTCTCTTTCTTCTTATTGTGACATTGACTATTGAAAGTTGTATTTCCTCAGTAGGTTCCTCCTCTTATATCCCCAATAGAGGTGCACAGTCCCACAATACCATTGTTGTTTCAGGTGGTTCCTCTGGTTTGTTTTTCCTTTCTTCTTTTATTCAGGCTCTGTTATTTGAGCGTATAATATTTGGTTCATAAATAGAGTCATCAAATTAATCCATTGTGGTCAATGTTTTTTCAGAAAGAGGTTCTTGATGAAATGTATAGAAATTATCCATTCCTACCTAACTAAATTTTAAAACGGAAGAACTATATACAGGGGGTTGAGATGTGCTACTTTCCTCTCTCTTTTTGGAAAAAGGTTTGAATTTTTTCTTGTATGAACTGCCTTCTTTATCCCTTTCCAAATAAACAATATTGTTTGATAGCTTCTACACCATTTTAACCATGTTTTCCAACTCATTTAAATGTTTCTTTTTTGGTTTAGTCAACAACAAAGGTTTCTTGCAACTGAGGTAGCTAATAAGTCAACTGCTTCAATATTTAGTCTAAAAAAGGATACAATATTAAATGCATAAAAATTCATCAGCAAATCCCACACTTCATTTTGGTAAGCTTTTAAATGAGGTGAAATGCAATGTATCTTATTTCGAATTTGCTTTACGACTATTTCAGAATCCCCATACACTTTTAGATTTTTCACTTTTAATTCAATTGCTTTTCTTAGTCCCTAAACTAGTGCTTCATATTTGGCTATATTATTGTTACATTCGAACTCTAATCTACATTAAAGAAAATGTTTATTTTTCTTTGGATCAACCAGGACACAACCAGCTCCTGATCCTTCCAATGTTTTAGCTCCATAAAAAAAGAGGTCCAAAAACTATATACTTCTACTGTACTTGAATAAAAAACTACATCTAAAACTAATTCTACTATTTTACAATCAATTTCATCAGCCCATGAAAATCGAAGGAGATTGGGCTGGGTGTCTAGTGTACCATTGGCTTCTTCTGCTTGGTAATTTCCCAGTTCTTGCTCAATGAAGTAATTTCCCAACACAGAATTTACTGGTTCATTTTTTCCCTCCAACCGAGTAAAATTGTGCTTCATTTGAGGCTCTTTTAATAATTTTATCTAATTGGGACTTCCCTTATGAGGCAACCACATATGTGACCAATCTGATGCGAAATAACCATATAGCCTTGCTGACCAGTCTCGACTCAAAACAAGTCCATAAGCATTGAAAAAGTCTGCAATCATAATATCAATGTACTGACATACCTTCTCATTTGCAGATAAGGAAATTAAGACATCTTCCATTTCCTCGACTACTTTCACAGCTATCTTGTCTAATTGAATAACCTGCCAAGAGGATGGTTTAGGCTGTCCATTAATTCTCTTGTAGATTGGAAGTGGCATAATATTGATTGATGCCCCTGAGTCTACTAAACAGTTGTTTACATTATAGATGAAAATCTCAAAAGTCAGGAGAAATGGTGGGGTTCTAAACTTAGGCTTACCTCCCACACTTGCTTCACCAATTTCTTCTACAGGTTGGTTGTCAGTGGGAAGCTCTTCTTCTTATACTTCAAGTGCTTTTAACAATTTCTCTTTCTGCTAAGGTAAATTGCACATTTCGAATAATGAGATATTTTTCTTAGCCTTTTTAATCTCTTCCACAATATCATACCCCATCTCAAGTGTTCTGAGATTCTTCTTGACATTATCAACCTTGTCTTCAATGGGCTTAATAGGCATGTTAAGTTTCTTAGGATCTTGACTTGTAATGGTAAATTCTAGTATTTTATCGGTTGTACTTTTCTTATGTATCTTCTTCATATTTTCCAGAAGTTTCTTGATCTTTGGAAGTATTGACTTGTCTTCATTTAATAAACCCTGACTTCTTGTTGT
This sequence comes from Pseudotsuga menziesii, assembly GCA_001517045.1. Taxonomy (NCBI): domain Eukaryota; kingdom Viridiplantae; phylum Streptophyta; class Pinopsida; order Pinales; family Pinaceae; genus Pseudotsuga; species Pseudotsuga menziesii. The sequence continues at coordinate 19,042 of LPNX011030260.1, read as the reverse complement.
CACATTTGTTTCTGATGTTTCTTCTTATTTCAGAGAATCTTTCTCTTATGTATCAAACATTGAGACAGTCCCATAAAACCAGAGTATCCTCTTCTTGTTTTTCTGTGGATTGATTATCCCTTTCTTCCTCATTATCAGTTTCTGTTAGTTTGGAGTCTAGTAACTGATTCATTACCAATGTCATATAATTTATCCATTGGGGGAAATTCTTTTTAGAATGAGGTTGCTGATGAAAGGTGCAAAAATTATCCATACCTACCTCAGTTAAATTTATTGATGTAGGATTGTGTGGAGGAGGTTTAGATTGATTGTTGTCCTCTCTCCTTTTAGAGTAAGGCTTATATGATTTGTTAGCTTCCTTTTATTTTTCCAAATATATTACTCTGTTGGATAGCTTCTACATGATCTTCACCACCCCTTCAAAATCTTGTGGTCACTCATCCTTAGGCTTAGTTAGTAATAAAGGTTTCTTACCAAAATATTTTTCTTCCGACTACACAGGATAATTTTCTATGCTCTCCATCTCAACCTCTACCCTCTCAGCTTCCTCATAGGTTTCTGATAATGTAGGTTTGACTGTTATCTTAGAAAACATGGCCAAATTAGGCCCTAGAGCTGAAGTATAATATTCAATCAGAACTTTGTCAGATGGCTTATCAGCTGCAGTAATGTTTTTTAGATAAGCAGCAAATCTCTGAGTGAAATTATGCACCTTTTCTTTCCTTTCTTTCTTTAAAGCGCATAACCCTTTCATTAAAGTTGCATGAGATTTCTGAACTACATATTTACTTCTAAATATTCTTTCAAATTTGTCCCAATATATGATTGAATTTGCAGGAAGAGCAAAATACCATGAGGCTGCTGCTCCTTTCAGGGTATGTGGAAACAATATACATACTACATCTTCATGTTCTCCAGCTCGTAGTCCTTCTATAGCCAAGTAAAAACTTTGCAAATGATCATCTACCAAAATTTTCACTTGGGCCAAACTTAGGCAACATTTTCTCAAATGCTTGAGGCAAATCATGTAAGGGAGGTTCTAGGTTCAAAGGTGACCTAGCCTTCCAAGAAGGTGGTGGATTTGGTTGATTTTCATTTAGATGAGCCATGATTCTGGGTGGAGAATGAGGTGGTGAGTGAACAGTTGAACAGCAAGGTGTATCTGGGCCCAACTGATTCAAAGGCTGATAACCTTTTTGTAGGGATGCTTCTACCAGTTCTTCAAGGTCTTCTACCAACATTGAATCTTCTAACTGAGGGCGACCTTTCTTTCGATATTCTCTTCTAGGTAAGACAGGAATAATTGGTAATCCTTCGATATTCTGCGTATATGCCCTATTAAATATTCTCAAATCATCAACTAATTCATTATCTATAGAATACAGATGCTCTTTACCCTTCTCTTTAGGAGTTGGATTGCTAAACAAACTACTTTTGGAACTATCACCGGTGGAATAATTTCGAGAAAATGGGTTTTCTCGGCCAGCGATGCACTATCTGCCATCCTTCTAGTGCCAAAAACTATTGAGGCCTGGAAAATTGCAGGTAACAATAGTTAGGGATTCTCCCCAGTAAACGTTCCGAACTAGCTCACTACTATTTGGTATGGGGAATCCATCCGGTTTACGGTCCGGCTACCATAGGTCAAGCAACAAAAAAAAGGGTTTTATTGGTTACGGCTCGGTCCACCATGTATATTTTTAATTTTTTGAATTTAAGTATGATGTGAAAGTGCCTATCTAAAAATGCACATTGATAGAGACAATGAGGAGCTTCACAATGTGATGTGCAGGTTCTTACCTCTTGTCTTAACTCTCTCACATCTAAATCACACACAGCAAGAAACTAAAACTAACTATCTAACCTATCCCTAGGGAGAAAAATTATCATTTATCAATGAGTAATGTATTTCTGTGCATGCATTAAGAAAAATCACAGATAGCTATTAATTATTTCAGAACACATGAACATTAATACATATATGAACAACAAGGTATCTTATTGTTTATGAAAACCTTCATTAGTCATAGTGGAAATTTCACAAAATAAACTAGAGTGCATTCATAACATGAACATATGTTCAAAGAGTTAGAACGATGTCACAGACAATGGACATATAGCTGAAAAGGAAATAGTTACCATTGAAATGATCCATAGCACAACATTGGAAACATTCCAACCATCTTTCTCCAATAGGAAACTTGTAATTCTTTATTGCAAAATGAAATAGTTCTTCTTACAACATACTCTCACAAATCTATATGGGAAAAAGTCCTTGCTCTATCTAAGTTGTCCTATATTTATACAAAAAGAAAAACCTTTGGGCTACCCCTCGATGAGCTTTGGGATGCCCCTTGATGACCTTTGGACTTCCACAACCGCTCAATCCCAAAATTTTGTCTTTTAGCAAGTGCTCATGATTTATACAATACGTTACATTTTAAATTAAAATTTAAGAGCATTTTATAAAGAGGGACCAGCTTGGTAACTAATGAAATTTTTCCAAGCCTGAGCCTCTACTGCTATCGATTCTACTTAGTAATCCGTTGGTCTTTTTGAGACCCTATTGATCTCATACCTTCACCTTCTTCTTCTTTTCTCCTATCCCATTCTTCAGTCAACTCTCTTCTGCTTTGTCTTTTAGATATGTCTTCTTTGCAACAACAATTACCCTGTCATAAACATAACAAAAAACCGTATCATTCTATTTAGCTCCTCGATATGCACTCTGTAAAATAAACTATACACAATATTAATGCATGAAAGGAAAGCATGATAAGGCAAATAAAATCCTGCAAGCTGGGTCTAAAAATCCTCTAAGTCAGTCTGTAGTTAAAAACACAACCCTAATAGAAAAACTCATCATTAATCTAGACTGCATTCAAGATCATCTATCTTTTCAATAAAACATGAACCACACTATCTATAATACTAAACATCAAAAGTGAGATCATGTATTGTGTTCTCATCGCTAAATCCCCAAATCGATAAAAAACCAAAACCCTCTGCCGCCCATGAAATAGGACAAAAGCACACCAAATCGGTGGGAAAACCTTATCAGTAGAAAAAACACTAGACGATAGGTGGATAGTGCACTAAGGAGCCGCAACAACGGGCCATAAATAGACTAAGGATTGCGTGACAAAATAAAACATCGGTGAAATAAAGCACTAAACGCCACCGTAGTCATGCATCGGAGATCATAACCACTACCCACTAAACACATCGGCATTGACAAGCGGAAGGACTATATGTCAGATGGTTAGTTCACTAAGTAGCCGCAATGGCGGAAGACATACATACTACGGGTCAAAGTAATCATGACACCATCAACAATCGAAAGTTTTAACAACTATGTATCGATAGCTCAAGACACAAAATACTCCACAGTATCAGCGAGACCAACGACAAGGCCTCCGAAATGATGGCATTGTACAAGAACAAAACTCCAACCACTAGTCAAAAAAAAATTCTGATCATGAAAATAAAAACATAGTCATCGAAAAATCAAAAAGGTTTTAACAATAAAGGTCATGGAATCGGCGAGGATAAAAAATGTCCATCGGCGGCATAGAGGACTAATGCCTTGATTCCTCCACTGATTTACCTCCAACAGTGATAAAAACCAAGTCATTTAAAAAATTTAAACATTAAGTGCTCAAAATACTTTCGGTTGGGTGGTGATAAAATAGTTCATTTAACCTCTGAAACAACTACGGCATAGAGAGCTAAAGCCCCGACTCAATCTTCAATAAACTTTCGATATTGATAAAACAAAATCATCAAGGGAGCAAATGTTAAGCTTCGAAAATAAAAACAATCCACATTATTCAAAAAATCAACGTTTATAGCATAGGAATGACAAACTTCAGGAAACCAAACAATCCCAAGGCTCCCAAATTTTAAAATTTGGGAAAAAAGGTTGCAGTTGCAATAAGCCACTAGAGATGACTTGTCCAACTGGACATCACAAATAGTATTTATTATAATGACACTTGGGTACTAATGACCTGACTTACATTTGGAGATTTACATTGATTCTTTTAATGAATTTGACAAGACCAAACTGATCTCCCTAGGGAGGAATACAATATTACTTGGAATATCTTCTGAAGTTACAATAAAATTAACACTCCCTCTTAACTAGGAAGGTATTCAACATCTGCTGCTACAACTATAAAACTATCTGGTGAGACTTTATATGTCATAGGAAGTTTTGGAACACTTGTCTAACATCTTCATCATCGATTTCAGATGGAAAATCTTCTCTAATATTCATCTTCAGTATCTTCTTTTGTAATCTTTGTTTTCTCGAACATCTTCAATTCATCTTTTCCATCTTCTGGATCTTCTTCTTGTAATCTTCGTCTTTCATACATTCTTGAACATCCTCTATTTGTCATTTCCATCTTTTAAATATTCTTCTTATAATATTTATCTTTCGTATATTCTCAAACATCTTCTATTTTCCATCTTCTGGATCTTCTTCTTGTAGTCTTTGTCTTTTGTACAACTTCAATCATCTTTTATTTGTCTTCTACTTGAATCAACTTCTGGACCTTCTTTTGTAACATCGGTATGTGAATACTGAGTGTTCTTCTGTCACATTAGTATGTGAATACTGAATCTTCTTTGTTTCTATTATCTGCAATATCTGTTTAAGGATATTGACAGCATCAACAATCATCATCAATTTGTTAGTTCTAAAGACTCAATAATAACTCATGCCAGAGCATCATCTGCATAGTCAGCATAGAGATGTTAGAACATCGACATCATCATTAGTATATGAACACTATAATAATCATTGTATCATTACTGATACAGAATCAATCAATCATTGATCAAGAAGAAAAAAAGACATATCAATAATAACAATATAATTATTGACAACAGTCACCATATCAAACAATCATCAAGCATGACATCAATCATCAACATCTTTAGCCAATACTGCATCAATCATCTATCAACTAACATTATAGTAATACTATAACAACCATCAATCATCTCAATAGTCATCAACAATCAGCATAGTAATACTGAAACATCTATCAAGCTTTTCAGCAGTCAGCACCAATCAATAGTATAGCAATACTTTATCAACTATCAAGCATCTCATCAATCATCAATCAGTATAACAATATTGAACCATCTATCAATATTTCTAGCAATCATCAACAATCAATAATATAGCAATATTGAGGATACATATTTCCCTTCATCTTCTTCGGAGTAGCATCACGACGAGTTATCTGGTAGATCGATCGGGGAATTTTGTCTAACTTACTAACTCTTTCAAGCCAAACAAGCCTAGTTACACAAATGGATATCCTTGGGGACCTAACAAGCCTTGTCTGGCTTACTAACCATTTCGGTCCAAAAAGTCATATCCAGACATACTAATCCCCCTAGGATCAATAGGTCTTTAGTTTGGCTTACTAACCCTTTCGGGACAAACAAGCCTAGCTAGACCTACCCTCCCCTAGACTAACCTACTCACCACTGCATCCAACATTTTTTGTCACACCCTCTTTTGAGAGAGGTCATTTCAGACTAGACCAAGCTTGTCTCAAAACTATTCAAATTTTACATGAGCCAGAGGCTTAGTCAACATATCTGCTACTTGTTCGTCAGTGGGAACATACTTGAGCTTTACGCCTCCCTTATGCACCCAATGCCATATGAAATGACATTTTATCTCAATCTTTTTTGACTTATCATGAAATATAAGATTCTCTGTCATCTTGATACAACTCTAATTATCACAAAGGATATCATTGGCATCTACTTATGCATCGAATAATCTTGAAAACATCTTTCGAAGCCATACTGCTTCACTGCAGGATGAACATGCTGCAATATATTCTGCCTCAACTGTGCTAAGTGCAATATTGGTATTCTTTCTACTGAACCAAGATATCATGCCAGATCCCAAACTGAAACAACATCCCAATGTACTCTTTCTATCTTTGGTACTTCAACCACAATCTGAATCTACATATCCATGCAACTTGATCTCTCCACTAGATGTATATCTGAGTCCATAATCTAAAGTTCACTTTAGATACCTCATCACATGCTTTGCACCAATTAGATGAAATTGTTTAGGATTGACCATGTACTGACTCAATGTTTTTACTACAAAACATATATCTGGTCTGGTATTGGTGAGGTAGATCAACGAACCAATGATCTTTCAATATAGTGTGACATCAACAGCTTCTGAGGTGTCATTTATTGATGTAATTGTAACTTCAGAATGTATTCACTTGTATTTCTTATCTATTGTAACCCAATGTTTATTCCAGGATGTATTTGTAATGTAATTAAGTCATGTCATACCCCGATGTTCCTATCGGGAAGTTTCTATAATATAAAAGTCATGTCAAGTCATTGTGGGTAACCCTCCTATTGGTAAAGGGTTAAAGTCGCCACAGTTGTGGGGCCCTAGTGTTATTAGAATATCCTAGTGAAGTTGACCCTAGATGATTCATTTTAATTCTAGGCAATAGTCCCCGCAATTGTGTTAAGGATAAACCTCCTTGTTGGTCAGAGGAGGCAAACTTCCCACAAGTTGTTGGGCACTAGGGTTATTAGACACTCCTAGAGATGTCGGCTCTAGTAAGTAATTTTTAAGTGAGGGTGACATGTTGGAGTGGGCTTCAACCGAATGAAAGAATATAAAAAGAGAATGATTCTCTCTATTTATCACACACACACACGCACTCACTCATTGGGGCACATGAGTGAGAGGAGAAGTTACTAGGACAAGAGAGAGACTGCTGATGTCAGGAGATCATATTTATGCTTTTAGGTTTTACCTTTGGTGCTGATTCTATCTCTAAGGAAGTTGTGGGGTTTTATCCTTTGTGGTTTCCCTAAGGAAAATTATTTGTGCCTCTTGTCTCTTATGTTATGCTTGTGTTTTATTGTTGTGCATGTTATTCTCTTAGTTAAAGATCCTGAGATCATAATGGTAGCTTGAATGATAAAATTCTAACATGGTATCAGAGCTAACCTGAGAAGAAGACATTGTTCAACTACAGAGGATAGGGATTCTTAATTTTTGGGTCTCTCTTCACAATGTATCAGCAAAAGTATGCTAGGATGACTCTCCATTGAACGGTGCATCTTTTTGTCGAAGCAGAATTCAATTCCGAGCATTTTCAGTTTTGGTGTGGAAAATTAGGGCTTCTTACAGAAGAGGAATTTTTGATTGAGTCAAGAATAGGATTTACCTCCTCATCAAAATCTAAGTTTAGAGACCTAGATCAATATTTTTGGTTGGGTGAAACTTCGGCAAAGTCAATTCCTAGTTTGACCCCGAGCTAGAAAAACCCTAAATACTAAAACTGCTAAGTTTTGGTACATTTGCTATATCCCGAGATTTGCGAAGGTGCAGGAGCTAAACATTGTAGAGGTAGAATATAAAAGTGTTATTTACATTGTTTCCAAAATTTCAGCCTCAGATTCATTATATTCTGGGAGATACGATCCCTCCAAGTTAGGGTTCCAACCTCTTCGAGAATTCATCCCTAAACAGGACACCTGGGGAGAATTGATATATCTTGGGATACATAGATCCAAATTCAATTTCTAAAAATTTTATGGAAATTTCACAAACTTTAATTTCTGTGGTCCGAATTTCAAACTCAGAAGATCAACAAGTGACACGTGGCAGTCTGTACAACTTCACTATTATGAACAGTCCTGTAACAGGTCACCTTGGGAAAATTATCATCATTCCCAACTGGTGAAACCAATTCTGATGAAACCTATAGTTTTGGATGAGGGACATACGATTCTACCTCCATGCAAAGTTTTAGACTCATAGGAGCATTAATTTCAAATATACTGCAGAGACAGTAACAGACATTTCTGAAGAATAAATTGGAAAACTAGGGCTTCCTGTTCCGGGAGATTCCATCCATTGTTTTCAGAAACGGAGTACATTGGATAGATCAAATTGAAGAGATCTATCTTTCTATACAATCATATCTGAAATATTCCAAGTTTTGAAAATAAGAGTGTCTCTGACAAACCCTAGATCAGCCAGCTCTGGAACCAGGATGGACACCTCAAATCGGTAAGATCTAATCTTTTGATATTTCCACTTGAGGTTCTCATTTCAAAGTGATCTATCACATCAGATTCATGATAAGCTTGGTCAAGTTTACAAATTCCAAGCATGGAAGTATTTGATCTCTCTGAAGAAAATGAATTGGACACCTACATGAGTAGAGAGGTTCCAGTTCTAGAGGGAGATGAGGCTCAAAGCCTTACACAAGAAGAGCTTGGTCAAGGCCAAGAAGATCATTATTGATTCAATCATGGATCAACTTGTACCAAAAGTGTCTTCCCTAAAGACACCGAAGCTGTTTGATTCCTTTACCAAGCTATTTGAAAGAAAGAACATACATCGAAAGATGACCTTAAGAAACCAGTTGAAGAATGTGAAGATCCGAAATGCAGAAACAATACAGTCATACTTTACAAGGGTCTCTCAAATCATAGAAGAACTTGAAGTTGTAAAATAAGAAATGAAGACTGCAGAAGTGGTGATAGCCACCTTGAATGGTCTCCCAGGATCATGGGATTCATTCATTCAAGGAATGTGTGCCAGAAGGAAGTGATTACTTTCAACAAACTCTGGGCATAAGAAGAAGAAGCTCGACTCATAATAAGAGAAGAGAAGATGGGAGCAACTGAAGATCAAGCTCTCACCATCCAAAGAAGATCCCTCAAGCAATGAAAAATATGAAGAACTCAAATCTTGAAGAACCTCTTATCCATCTTAGCATTTGTATAAGAAATGATAAAGTCATGAATGAACAAGATGATGAAGCTGAAGGCTCAAGAAGGAGTCTACCCATGAAACAAATAAAGATAAGTATTCAATTGTCATTTCATTGTATTGTTTTGTTATGCATTTCTTTATATTCAGTTAATTTATTATGCATGATAGGATGTTTGCATTAATGACAGTATACTACTAATATGCATGTGATGGGTAAGTAGCTCATGGTGGTATACAACTCTCCATTGCTACTTATCTAGAATGAAACCTCTTTGATGACATACTGGATTAGTGCACAATCTCAATGTTGTCCCAGTAGAGATGGAAGGCATCTAGAAATGTTTCTGTGAGATATGGATGAATGTTGTATTGGCTAAGGTAGTCGCATGAGCATATATTTAAGCATAAGAATTTTCCAGTATGAACATTCCTTATGAAATTTTTCTAACCATACAAATGCATTTGACTTGTAGGAAAGATCGCATACAAACAAAGAAGGATGAGAGTTGTTTCGAAGAACAAGTGATGACATTTCAAAATGAAAAATAATATGACGAATGCAGTGACATCATTGATGCAGAACGTTCCAAGAAGAAAGGGAAGACCAGTTCAAGAAGAATGATGTCTAGGATGTAGTATCGATACGTGAAGGGAAATTCGTAGCTCCATCATGTAGTAGATGGAAACATTGTGGGTTACAAGGAATAGACTACAAAAAGACATTTGAAACCACTAGAAGTGAAGTCACATGACATACATAATCATGTGTGAAAATGAAAGAAGGCCTTGTACGAGTTTAGAAGACACCCACAGGATAACACATACAGGAGGAGCTTGATGAAGATCTTAAACTTTGCTACAAGGTTGAAGATGAAAGCCTATAGAGGATGACAACCTCACAGATGGGTGCAAGATGAAATTTTGAAAAGGTGCAAGATAGAGGATCTTGGTATCTAGTGATCCTAGATGGATACATAGAAGATTAGTAGCATAGGAAGCTACTCGTCACTCCAATGCATAGAGTATGAAAGATAGAGGGAGTATGATGCTCTGCTTCAGAGGGAGTGACTACAGAAGATCCTAAGGTTTGACATGGTATGACAAGATTGATATATTACTGATGACTCTAGGATTTATTAAGAGTAAAGCGGATTCCAACCTTTGCTTCAAGGTTGAAGGCGAAAGACTAGTGATGATCTTGTTATGTGTCAATGCACTACATTATAGGCATGGAGGTGTGGACAATGGAAGTATGCAGTAGAGATCCTGAATAGGTTCTTGATATTTGCTTTGCTGTGAACACATTTGAGACATGTTCACCTGATGGTTGCAAAGCATGCTATGAGGTACCTAAAGGGTACAGTTGATTATGGGCTCAAGTATGAGGCGAATAAGAGGACTATCCTGGAGGGTTATGTGGATTCGTATTGGGAAGGAAGTGCCATCGATAGGAAGAGCAATTTAGGGTGTTTTTTCAGTATGGGATCAGCTGTGATCGGTTGGATTAGAAAGAAGAAATCCTATGTGGCACTGAGTACAGCTGAAGCAGAGTATGTCACAGCTTGTTTAGCTAGTTGTGAGGCAATATGGCTATGGAAGCTACTATCTGATTTATTTGATCTCCAAATGGATGCTACTTGTATACATTGTGACAACCAGATTTGTGTGAAGTTGTTAGAGAATCCAGTGCTCCATGAAAAGTCAAAGCATATCAAGATCAAGTATCACTATATCAGGGATATGGTGCAGAAGAGAGCATTGAAGCTTCAGTATGTTGTGACGGAGGAACAAATATTTGATGTATTGATGAAGCCATTGGCTAGGGTGAAGTTTGAGTACTTCAGGGAGAAGCTTGGTGTTCTCTAGATCGAGGTTTCCTCCAAGGGAAATTAATGAGACCCATAGCCATTCTGACATTGTGAGAGGATTGTTTCCTTCTATGGACAGATGTAAGGTATGAGCCATTCTTTCATGGTGAGAGGATTGGTTCGTTCCATGTCAAATGTGAGTGCTGAGATCCATAGCCATTATGATGAGTAGGTCAGATATAAGGGCTGAGCCATTCTGTCATGGTGAGAGGATTGGTTCCTTCCATGTCAGATATGATTGTTGGCCATTCTGTCGAGTAGGACAGATGTGAGGGGATCTGCCATTCTCCTGGAGAATGGAGGAACCTGGTCAGTTACCAGGTAGCTCAATCTAGGACTGGGGGCCATTCGGATATGGCTGTAAGATTGGTGCTTACATGATCAGTTGTGAGTACACATCTTTTTGAACATACTTGTTGGATTAATTCCTTGTATGTGTTGAATGTAAGTGCAAAACCTTTCTTCGATCATTGGTTGATCAGATATAAGTGTTGTGCCTTTCTTTAATCATTGGTTGATCAGATGTAAGTGCAGTGCCTTTATTCAATCATTGGTTGATTAGATGTAAGTGCAGGATCCTTTTGGCATGGAGAATTGGTTCCTCGCATGGCCAAGTGTAAGTGCTGGGCCTTTTTTCGATCATTGGTTGATCACATGTAAGTGCTGGGCCTTTCTAATAGGGTTGTGGGCTATGTTACCACATGGTCATATGTGAGTGCTTCACGTTTCCTTTCTGATATGAGTATAGGATTAGTTCCTACATGATTGGATGTAATTGTTGGGTGGGCCATTATGACTTAAGTGTCAGATATAAGCGCTGAGGAAGACCTACATGGTGGCTAGGCATACATCTAGCATGAAAAAGGGGTGGCTTTGTAGAACTTCCTGTGATGAGAAGAATTACGAGATAGAACCCATGGTACTGATCCATATCGAGTGAGGATCTAGATCTAGTGATCATGATTTAGCAACAATGATCCAGATCGAGTGATGATCTAGATCCAATGATCATATCTAGTGATGATCCAGATCAAGTGATGATCCAGATCCAGTGATGATGTTCGGTGATGATCCAGAACGAGTGATGATCTAGATTCAGTGATGATCCAGATCGAGTGATGATCCAGATCCAATGATGATGACCCATGATTATCCAAATCGAGTGATGATCCAAATCCAGTGATGATGATCTAGATTGAGTGATGATCTAGATCCGAAAGATGAAGATGACTTGAAGATGCAGATGATGAGATGATTCATAGAAGAAGACCAGTGATGAAAATTGTGTCGAGAGAATACCTTCCTAGTTAAGAGGGAGTGTTGATGTAACTGTAACTTCGGAATGTATTCACTTGTATTTCTTATCTATTGTAACTCGATGTTTATTCTTGGATGTATTTGAAATGTACTTGAGTCATGTCATACCCCGATGTTCCTATTGCGATGTTTCTATAATATAAAATTCATTTCAAGTCGTTATGGGTAACCCTCCTATTGGTCAACGGTTAAAGTCCCCACAGTTGTGTGGCCCTAGGGTTATTAGATTATCCTAGTGAAGTCGAACCTAGATCAGTCATTGTAAGTCAAGGCAATAGTCCCCACCATTGTGTTAAGGATAAACCTCCTTGTTGGTCAAAGGAGGCAATGTCCCCACAAGTTATGGGGCACTAGGGTTATTAGACACTCCTAGACATGTCGACTCTAGTAAGTAAATGTTAAGTGAGGCCAACATGTTGGATTGGAATCGAAGAGAACAAAAGAATATAAATACAGAATGAGTCTCTCTATTTATCTCACACACACACACACACACACACACACTCATTGGGGCCCATGAGTGAGAGGAGAAGTTACTGGGACAATAGAGAGACGGCTGCTGTCAGGAGATCAACTTTATGTTTCTGGTTTTTACCTTTGGTGCTGATTCTATCTCTGAGGAAGTTGTGGGGTTTTCTCCTTTATGGTTTCCCCAAGGAAAATTCTTTGTGTCTCTTGTCTCTTGTGTTGTTCTTATGTTTTATTGATATGCATGTTATTCTCTCAGTTAAAGATCCTAAGATAATAATGGTAGCTTGAATGATAAAATTCTAACATCATCACTCAATAACTTCAAACTAGTAGTCATTGGAGTGGTCATAGATTTGCAATCTAGCATTCAAAATCTTTTCAAGATTTCAACAGTATACTTTCCCCAATTTAGAAAAATCTCATGTGAGTGTTTCCATACTAGAAAGTAGTGCATCATTCCAGGGTGCTTCATTTTGAATTCTGTAGCAAGCCTCTTCTTACATTCGATTATTGACTTGTATTCACCTGTCAAGAATAGATCATCTACATGTAGTAACAAAATTAAAACTCCATCTTCATCTACCTTGTAGTAAAGGTTGGATTCTGCTTTACTCTTGGTAAATCCTAAGCTCATTATGAATCCATCGATCCTTCCATAACATTCCTTGGGTGCTTGCTTCAATCCATGCAATGCCTTCTTTTGTCCACATACATGAATCTGCCAATCATTTATCTCGAATCCTTGTGGTTGATCAATATAGACTTCTTATTCAATTATTCTATTTAGGAATATCATATTCACACCCATTTGATGTAACTTCCATTTCATGTTGGAGGCTAAGGCAATGACTGTCCTTATAGAGGTGCATCTTGCCACTGGGGAAAATTTTTCTTCATAATCAATTCCCTCTTTCTGAGAGAATCCTCGGGCTACAAATATGGATTTGTATTTTTCTATGCTCCCATATGATGAGTGCTTGGTTATGAATATCCATTTGGAGGATACCACTGACTTGTCCTTTAGTCTGGATACTATTTCCCATACATCATTCTTCATAATAGATTGGTATTCTTCAACCATTGCATCATCCAACTCCTTTTGTTTTATTGCTTCTTCAAAACAACATGGTTCTTTATCAACTAGATCACTCATCAAGGCCATGTAGCTAGGGTATGTCCTTTCCTTCTTCCTTTCTCAGATGACTCTTTCGGGAGAGCCAAGTCTTTTTGCTTCTTCAATTGCTTCACGACTCCAAGCAGGTTTTCTCTTTTGAGAAATCAGTTCACTTGGTAAATATTCAGGTAGCTGGGGTTCAGTTACATCATGATCTTTAGGTATTAGATCTTCTTATTCAACCTAGACTTCTTTACAACTTTCAATAGTCTTCGGAGTTTCATGCTCCTCTTCACATTCCTTGTCTTTACTTGATTTATTGAGGGCTAAATCTTCATCAAATATAACATCTCTGCTAATATCGATTTGACAATACCCGGGGATATATATTCGATAGGATTTCAATTGTTCACTATATTCTACGAACAATCCTTTCTTTCCAGAAGGATCTGATTTTGATCTTTTCTCCTTAGGAATATGAATGTATACAGGACAACCAAATATATTAAGATGACTTACCTCTGGTCTTTCGCCGAAGAATATTTCTTCTGGAGTTTTGTTCCCAAGAGCACTGTGAGAAATTCGATTTTGAACATATACTGCTGTTCATGCTAATTTTGCCCATAGGTACACTAGGAGATCTTGGTCATGGATCATGGATTTCACAGCTTCCATGATAGATCTGTTCTTCCTTTCCACCACACCATTTTGTTGCATATTGTAGGGAATGGTGAGCTCCCTCTTAGTTCCATCCATTTTCCAGAAATCATTGAACTCATTTGAAGTAAATTCTCCTCCATTGTCTGACCTCAGAATTTTGATTTTCTTTTTTGAAAGGTTTTCTACTAGAGCTTTAAACTCTTAGAATATTTCAAATACTTCATCCTTCTTTATCAAGAAGTATATCCAAGTATTTCTAGAGTAATAATCAATGAAGGAGGCATAGTAAGAGTACCCACTTAATGAAGTGGTTTGCATTGGTTCGCAAATATCTGAGTAAATAATGTCTAGGATCCCTTTTTCCTTACTGTTACTTTTCAAAAATGTATTCTTAGTATTCTTACCTTGTGCACATCCTTTGCTCAGCCCTTCATGTTTTACCTGGATTTCTGGTAAGCCAGTTACCACCTTGCTTACAATTGGAATAACCTTGTAGTGAACATGAGAAAGCCTTCTACACCATAGCTCACTTGGATTGATGGTGTTGGTTGTTAATGAAGAATCTATATGTCCCTTTAATTTGTAGAGACCTCCTTCTTCAACTCCAATCTCTACTGCATCGTCAATGATTTTTCCTTTGGTCCACATGAGGAATTTCCCATCGATAAAGGCAGCTCTGAAGCCTTTCTTGTCTAAGGATGAAATAGAGAGGATAATTTTGTTTAGTCCTGGGACATATAGGACATCCTTCATCTTCATAGGTTTTGCAGAATCCAATTTATAACATGCTTCTCCTATCCCTTTGATTGTATATTGGGAATCATCTCCAAGCATTACTTTGTGTGGATATTCCTTTTGTTCAAGGCATGAGAGTGACTCCTTGAAACCAGTCATGTGTTTGGAGGTACCACTATCAATCATTGAGGTATCATTTCCTTACAATATTTATCTAGTTAGGACAAAGATCAAAACATACTCTTCGCTGGAATCTTCATCCTTCTTTGTTTTCTCTTCTTCTCCTTGATCACTGTCTTCAACACCATGTGCTTGAAACCTTCTCATCTTCTTGATTCTTTCTGCTTTGAAGGAACAATTGATTGCAATGTGTCCTATCTTGCGATAGTTGAAGCATTCAAATCTTGATAAATCTCTCTTGCGTCTCTTAAACCATTGAGTCTTAGTAGGATGGTCATGGCTCTTTCTTTTGCCTTTAGTATGGGAAGTTAAGGCTTGATCCTCATTGTCATATCTTTCCTTCTATGGCTACTATTCTCTCTTCTTCTTGGACACATTCTTCCCATAACTTCTCGAATTTGGTTAGGTTTCTTCATGAACATATTCCTCGGATGAAAGATTCCCAAACTCTTGGAAGGCCATTCAAGGTTTTCATTACAACCTCTACTTCTCAATGGTGTCACTAATGGATTCTAATTGATCCTTGATTTGAGCTATGCTTGTGAAATAAGATTGCATAGTTTCTGGCTTCTAAGCTCTTACACCTTTGAGTTGATTACTCAGGGTCATCTTTCTGTTAACGTTCCTTCATTCAAATAGACTTGATAGGGCATTGAACATTTCTTTTGGAGTCTCCATGGATGATACCTGAGGGATCAGGTTATCTTTGATTGAATCAGCTATGACTCTCTTAGCTACGATCATATCCTTCTTGTGCTTGGATTTAACTTCAGCTTCTTCTAGTTCTTTCACTTCCTCTTTCACAAATTCATCTAGATCATTGTCTTAGAGGATGAGTATGATTCGGTACATCCATGCTCGGAACTTTTTATCCCCTTCAAGCTTTTCATCTAGATTGGTATTCTTTGTCATCTTTAAGAAACTGAGAACCTCAAATAAAAAAGGATAAAATAATATTTACTTGCAGAAGACAACCCCTAATTCAGAGGTTCTACGGTTTGGATTAACAACCCTAATTTTGCAGGTGGGATCACAGGTGGAGTTGAATGATGGAAAAGATGCACCCTCCTAAGTTGAGGTAGATTGTATCTTCCTTTTTCTGAGATTGATGATGAGAACCCTGGAAAACAAAAACCCTAGTTTGTCCTCATAGTAGTAACAAGTCCAAAATTGAAAATTCTTGGATTTCAGAGGCAAGTTTGAGGAGCCTTCTTTTCAGGTTGATTTGTTGATAGGTTTCTTAAGAATAACAAACCCTACATGTGCAGTGTCTCCTTTCACGAAGGCTTTGATACCATGTTGATTTTTATTTAAAATTGTTTATATTATATCTTTAAACAATTAGCCACTAGAAGATCATTGAAAGAACAACATGCACAAAAACATAAGAACAGAAGAACACATATATTTTCCTCGGGGAAACCACAAAGGAGAAAACCTTGCAAAAATTCCTCAGCATAGAACTCGACCACTGCAGTGTAAGACTCAAACAACAACTTCCTCCTTCTCTTTTATGTGCTACTACTTCTCTCTCTTGCTAAGAACAACTTGAGTGAGTGAGTACAAATGAAGGGAGGTGCCTCCTATTTATATTCTTCTGTTGACTTGACCTCCCACTTAGTGGGGCCAACTTCTCTAACCACTAGGGCCAACTTGTCCAACTCGACATCACAAATAGTATTTATTATACTAGCACTTGGGTACTAATGACTCGACTTGCATCCAAATATTTACATTGCTTATTTTAATGACATTGACAATACCAAACTCATCTCCCTAGCGAGGAATACAATATTACTTGGAATATCTTCCGAACTTACAATAAAATTAACAACAATTTTATTAGAGATTGATAAAGAAGAGAAACGTATACTAGAATTTGAAATAAGCCTCGACATAAGGACCAAGCAATTGCTAATCGAGCAATTATTGAGCACCGCGTCAAGTGGAAGAACATTCCAATATAAGAGGTGACATGAGAAGATGATTTCTTAATGCAAAACATCCAAAGTAAATCAAGTGTTTAGGACAACACTTGTTTGAAGGGGAGGGGCATGTTAAACCATACATATTGTGATATTACATTACTATTATTATATTATTATTGTCTTTAATGATCGATATGACCTTAATCATAATTTCATGCTTGGATATAGTTGTAATTATATCCTTAGTCTCCTATATATATACACCAAGGAGACCTAGCTTTATGAATATTTAATTTTGTCTTATCATTTGAGATATTTCTAAAGAGGTTTCACCTGCAAAGAGGACTCTAATTCATCTCTTTACTTCATCCAAGCATTGGATTACTCCTTCTTTCTATTTTTATACTATTTTTAGAATTTGGTGCCTATAAAAGAAATTTATGTAGATTCACTTCACCTAATTCATCCAAAGTATTTCTATGATTGGAGAATTTTGATTTCAAACCGATGATATTTAGGTCTCAAACCCTACTCCATAGCTACCAATTATGAATGTTCTCTAGTTGCGTATGATATTTTAGTCATTCATCCACATTAGCTATCTACATAACAATTGTGATCTCAACTAGGTTTGTCTATGATGATTAGGAAGATTCCCCTTTATGGAGGGTAACCATGTATTTCTTATCTAGATAAGTCTATTAATCATTCAAGATGATTATAGAAAAAATATTTGTTATTTATTGATACTCAAATCTACCTAGTATCCATTTAATTGTTTAATGATCATATATATGTCTAACTACTCAAAGACCTAACGGAATAAGCAACAACATCTGCCTTATGTGCTCCTCATTCTCTAATTCTCTCAAATCTTTTGTAAAAAAAAAATGAAACTTGAGTTTTTTTGCTTTGAAATTATCTGGCATTATTATAGTGAGGAGTGTAATGAAAGATTTGAGTAATGTTATGTTTTAAAGACAATATTTTTTAGTTCTTTTTATTGATTGTACAATTCTCTAAGCAAAATATTTAGAGCACTATTGTCATATTCATTTGTAGTTAAATGTAAATGTACTGTTATTATAGTATATAGAGATGTTGTTATGGAGAAACATTTGTTTTTTTTTATACATGCAAAAGAGTTGTATGTGAAATCTAAGCAATAGTACAAGATATAGGCTCAACTTAGTTAATATACTTTATAATAGTGTAAACTAGCCTAGATCCAAATCCTAGGTTTTATCACGCACTGAAAGGGTTAAAATCTATTGATTTAGGATTGGAAATGATTTTAAAGTCATTAAAGCCATGTGTTGTTTAGGAGGTCCTTACACATGGTTTTAAAACCATGTGCAAGGCCCTCCTAAACCATATACAATAAAACCATGGGTTGTTTAGGAGGCCTTGCACATGGTTTTAAAACTGTTTGCAAGGCCCTTCTAAACCATGTAAAATGAAACCATGGGTTGTTTAGGAGACCTTGCACATGGTTTGAAAACCATTTGCAATGTCCTCCTAAACTATGAGTTGTTTAGAAGGCCTTGCACATGGTTCGATAATTACTTTTTTTTTATTTTTTATGATTTTGCTAGGTAGGAACATTACATTATCTACCTCGTATTGGGTTGTTTTTGTGGACTGCAATGTTTTTGGCCCATAATTAAATTTTTTATTTTTTATTGCTTTATTAAAGTAGGAACATTACAACATCGCCCCCAAATTAGACTGTGTTTTCTTCATGACATTTATTTTGGTGGATAATTAAAATTTTTATTTTGTTCGGAAAGAACATTACAACATCATCCCCTATACTGGGTTGTACAACCCCTCACCCCTCTAGGCTCAAAAATGTCTTCTTACACATCTTCCATTTCTCATACATGATCACACATACACGTGGGTGCATGACTTCTAGACAATTTTTTATAAAATATTTTTTTCTAATTTCTTATTTAAGATATATATA